>PJRA01000244.1:250719-275814 GCA_016987375.1 Brachionus koreanus
CAAGTCAACCGCTAATTTTAAAATAGCTTTAGATAAGTTCAATGGAATCGGCTGCTACAGCTCTAAACGGCCAATTGGCGGTGGTGGGCTTAGACAATCTACATGTTAGGTTTCGCAGCAAGAACTACTACTACTACTACTACTAATCATAATTCTTTGCACAAAATTTACATTGAAAAAATCTTTGTGAGAAATTCGGGTTCTGCAAACAAAATTTTTTTATCAAAAGATTTACTTACACATAACTTCGCTTATTTTATTGAAATATTCAAAACTGTGATAACTTGAACTGCCTTTAAAAAATAAAATAAAATTTATTTTCTTAAATTTATTCAAATTAATAATTCACCATTTATTACATCTAGCCGAGCCTTTATATTAATGGATGAATTTGACAATTTAATTTTGGTGAAATAGGTAAAGTATAAAGGATATGACTTAATAACCGGAATTATGTCCAAGTAGTGACCATGCTCAATAATTGAATTTAGCAGAAATATTTTTTTACTATTTTCATTTTCTAGTTTGGCGACTGATTTTTCTTTGGAGTTGAAAATATAGTCTGGATGCGAATAAGCTGATTTATCAACAATGATAGTTGCAACTGCACCATATTCAATTAATTCAACAATTACGATTGTTCCTTTTGGTACACTGAATGCTTCAATCATATATTTGTCTTTCTCATTGCCAATTTCAATAGTTTTTTCTAGTAAATAATTAACTGATGTAAATTTTGAATTTTTGTCAAAATAAGCTGAGCATGGAACCAAATCGCCACAATCATAAAAATTGGCCAACTAAAAAAAAAATTGATTTTTTTGAAAAAAAAAAAATTTTTTTTAATCACTTTTATTTTAATTTTTCCTTTTGTAGATGCAAATATTTCAAAGCCAATTAATTTTGTGTCATATTTAAATTCATTATTAATTAGTAAAAATGTTTTATCATTCAATTCTTGTTCAAATTTGTCTACTGAATTTGGAATAGAAGGTCCAAAATGATTGTAAAAAGTATTACTTTTTGAATTTAATATTGTATGCTCACAATTTCCAAAATCAATCAATACCGAGTTTTCACTTGTTTGTGAAAACACAATCAAATAGCAATCAAGGTCTAAATCGTTTATAGATCGGCACATAAAGTCCATGCTCTTTTGATTAGTTACTGTGTAGCTTTTTTGTATGCTGCCCATTGATACAAAATAATTTCCAACAAAGTCATATTGAATTTTAAAATTTGTTGTTCCATAAAAATAACCAGGTGATACTTTAACTTTAAACACAAACTTTCTGTTCTCCGAAAGAGGTTCTAGCATGTTATTTTTGATTTTTAGATCAGCCAAAAGTGATTTTGTATTTTGTACCAAAGCAATTGAGTCTTTAGAAGTGACTTCAATTGAGAAAATATAATTTTTGTAAAGTCTAAATGCTTTATATAATGAGATTTTGTTCATTCCTTCTTTGCATTTATAGTTCCATGATTTTATTAGATTATTTGTAAAGATTATATTTTGAGAATAGGCTAAATTACATTTATCCAAACATTCATCAAACTGCCATAAATGTATTTTTATAGTTTGATTTACAAATGAATTAAACTCAAAGCCGATTAGTTCTGTTTGGATTTTTATGAGTGTGTCTATTAGTAGAAAATGCAGTCCATCATTTTCGGATAGCTTAAGATATTTTGGATTTTGGTCCAAATTGTTCCAGCCAAATGAATCAAAAAATTTTCCTAAATAAAAAAAAAATTTATTTTATCTCAAACTTAATTCAAAAAATCATAAAAATTTTCAATAAATATTTTTTGGTTCTAGTTTAGATTTTTACCTGAAGAACTGATATACTGGTTTTGACAGTCACCTTTTTCCAATTCAAAATTATCATTGGCTTTGTGCGAAATGAAAAAGCCGGTGCATTCAAGTGAATTGTTTACTGTCCATTGTGAATTGTAGCACTCAAAATTTCCGAACTTATCTAAAATTGTCTAAACTAGTTTAAAAAATAAAAATTTATATCCTAAATAATTACGTTGTGTAATGTTAAACTTTCTCTCAATATTCAAAGTAGAGTCATTAAATTTTGCAATTAGACTATATTCTTTTAAATTTAGACCAGAATCAATTGAATAAATTTGAGAAAAATCAATAAAATTAAAATAGAATTGTTGATCTATTTCACAACTAAAGTAAAATCTCCAATTTTGCTTCACATTTAAACGAATTAATTCACTTTCATTCACAAAATAATCTGAATATAATAAATTATTTGATGTATCAATAGCTAATAGATTTTCTTCTATTGTTTCTATTAAAATCAAACTTCCTCTTTTCATTTGAATTGAATGCTCTAATACAAATGTATTTAATCCAGTTTGTAAATTGTAGCTAAATGTGTAAAGCTGTTTGTATGCTGGTAAAGTATTGGAATTCAATACTAAATTTGATGATGTATCATGTGACTTTTCAGTAAATTCGACTAGTGAAATTTTAATAAATCCTGTTTTGATAGCCAAAATCTCAAAACCGACCAAATCTGAATCAAACATGAATTCAGTATTTGGAAGAATAAATTTTCCCTTAAGAAATGTGCTAGTTGATTTCATCTCTGATTCATTTTCTAGTTTAGTTCCGTAGAACGATCTTGGTTGATCTTATGAAAAAAAAAATATTTGAGTTTTTAATAAAAAAATTTTTTCAAAATTTTTACTAGAAAATATTTTTTTATGATATTTATTTTCAAGCAATAAAACATCGTTAAAGTTAATCGTTGCAGCAAAAATGGTGCAATTAATGCGATCATTTAGTGTTTGATTACTGTTTCGGCAATATATATCCAAATATTGCTCTAAATAAAATTAAAAAATAAATTTTTTTTCCAATTTAATTTAAAAATTACTTTTAGAAATATCGAATTTTTTATTCACTTGATGCTCATCAATTTTGGCCGTAATAGCATACTTTAACTTTCCATTATATGGAATATCAAAATTTTCTGACAACAAGTAATAAGGAGAGTCAATTAATACATTTACATAGAAATCGAAATTAATTCGTGAAATTTTAGACTTAGTTAAAAAATAGTATGATGGTTTTTGATCTGGAGATTTGTTTATGGCAATTTGATTTAATTTGGTTGTGTTCATAAAAATCATTTGTCCTTTTTTAACAGGATAGTAGTCGTCTGAATTAAGAACAATTTTGTTATATCCTAGACTAGTATCAAAACTAAAAGTTTTTTCTATTTTATAATTTGGAATGGACTCTGATTGTTTGAATAAAATACTAGAGCATAAATCAATTGTTCCACATGAATCGAAATTAATAACCTTTTAGAGAAAAAATTATTTTTTTTTTAAATTAATTTAGCGCTTTACATGAAAAAGAACTATGCCTGCTTGTAGAGCAAAAAACTCAAATCCAGATATTTTTGTGTCAATCATGAACTCAGTATTGGCAGGAATAAACATTCCAATTAGATTTGTTGATATTTTCTGGCTATTGTTGTCAAATTTATCAAAATTTCCATAATATGATTTGAGCTCGGCTATTTTTTTTCAAATTTTAACTAAAATTTTTATAAAAAAATATTTAATTTGTACTTTTCTCAAAACTTAATTGCTCTGTTATGCCAAAAATTTCAAATTTATCAGTTTTACTTTGGCTGTACGCATCTGCTGTACACTCAATATGATAATCAAGAGGAAATATTTCGTTTTTACAAAATATATAAACAGTTTGATCTAGTTGATGGAGAAATTTAGATATTTTTTAAAAATAAAAATGAAAAATTGTTTTAATTTTTATTTTTTTAAGAATATTAAGATATAAAATTAATTAGACTTGTTTTTATAAAGACTTGTATTTTTTAATAGGATCGGATTTAAAATAGGATCAATTTTCTTTGCTCAGATTTAAACTTTTGATAAAGGATTCTTATTTAAAAGGATGCTTTGAAATTTATTTGCGCATTTAGAAACATTTTGATCAAATTTAAAAGTTGAAATTTTATCAAAAATTTTTAATTGCCAAAAAAATTTGATTTCTGAACCAAATGGTTTAAATAAAGAGGGTTAATTTTATTGAATGTTAGCATTTAGATTAAAAAAATGCACAAAAATTTAGACAAATGAAACGTTTTTTACAACTCAAAATAATAGAAAAGTTTTTAATGGATCATATGATTACATCTAGTTATATTAGTGTAGAAAATGACACTTTTCTTGCATGCAAACTAGGTTTATTACATTAAATTGAGTTCGAAGGTTCACGTCATTTAAAATCATGTATAACATTAGGACCCATAATACAGACTTGTATAAAATCAAATAAAAAATTTATAATACTTAAAAACTTGTTGAAAAAAGTCATTACAAGTCATTTTCAAGTTGTGACTTGCGCTTTTTAAATTTTTTCAAAAAAGTCAAACTCATGACTTTTAGAAATAAAAATTTGAGGTTCATATCTCGATTTAAACTTTTTAATAACATGCTAAGACTTTTTTTGCTTACTTTTATACAAGTCTGTAATGATTCTTACTTCTTTTAGTTCTGATTAATAAAATAAAATTATACAAAAATATTTAAAAAAATAAAAGAATTTGATCAAATTTTTTATATGTTATCTGAAAATTGTAAAACATGAACTTTTGCGAAAATTTGTAAAAAATGAATAAAAAAATCTCAATTTATGACTATTCTTGTAATTTTACTAGAATTTTTCCAGTACGAGAATAAAGTAAAGATGCGAGCATCGATTAGATCAGCAAAATGAAAATAATTTTACATTTTTATATTTTCATATTTTTAGATTTTTTGTGCAATATTTAAGAAATTATTTTATTTTATTTTTGTTTACCAAATAATTAGAAAGAGTTTTTTTAATTTCTGAAAAATTGCACAAAAAATCTAAAAATATGAAAATGTAAAAATGTAAAATTATTTTCATTTTGCCATTAGCTCAACACTGAGATGCCCAAATAACTATTGCTTGCCCTTCTCCAATTGAGATCTCATTTATTTAGGATAATATAGTGACCAAAATACTTTTTAGTTTTTTCTAATTTATTTTCATTTTTAAGCTAAATTTAATCAAAATTGGGATTGTGAATTTTGGAACAAGAAACAAAAACAAAACTTTTAAATTAAAACGACTTTTTTTCAAAGTATTCAAAAATTGTTTTGCAAAATGTATTAACTGATATGAGCTTTGTATCACCCAAATTTAGTCTGCGCAAAACTCTGCAATTCTGCAAAACAGTATATGCATTAGAAAATTATTAAAATTTAAATTGCAGATGTATCAGCTGATGCATTTTGCAAAACAATTTTTGGACTGTTTGGAAAAAAGTTTTTTTAATTAAAAATTTTTGTATTTTGTTCCAAAGTTCACAATGCCTCAAAATTTTTCTAAAATTCAAAATTATGTTAGAAAAAAGATTGACTTACACTTTGAAATATAAAGAGTTCCGGTAATGTACTCTGATTTGTCCATGTTAAATACCCGCACCATTTGGCTGTACTTTCCCCAATAGGCAAATTTTAATTCCCTATTTACCTCAAATGTATAAAAATATCTATCAATGAGACAGTTGAATTGAAATTTATAGTTTTTGTTAGGATGATGTCTGACCAATTTTTTATTGTCATCAATCAAATCCGAATAAAAATACTCTTTTTTAGAGTCTAGGAAAATTTGATTTTCAAATTCGGTATGTATGATAACCATTGATTGCTTTGAAACCCTGATAGAGTATGGCATTGTTAACATATTGTATCCGAGAGTTACTGTGAAATTCATTTTAAAAAGAATCTTTTTGTTTACATAAGAAGGATAAAGCCTAAAGTATTTAGCACATGTGCTAAAATCAGTGCAAAGATTTTCAAAATTTACAACTTCTATGGCAATTTGTCCATCTAAAGCTGCTTTAAGCTCAAATGCATATAAATTTGTATCAAACGCAAATTCGGTGTTTATTAAAAGGAAAGACTTGGCTGTTGATTTTATTTCAGTATCTGTTGAATTTATTGAACTGATCATTCCATAACCAAAATATGATTGCATTGAAGCTTTAAATTCGAATAATTGAAATGGATTTTTTTATTAATTTAAGAGAAAAAAATACTCGACACAGCAAATGCTTGAGTGAAATTTTGATCTGAAAATTGAACATGAGTGTAATTGTTAAAAACAAATCCGACAAATTTGCAGCTAGCTTCGTAATTTATCATTTTTTTTAGGTTCCAGCACATTATTTGCACACTTTCATCTTTATAAATGTCATTTAAAATAAAACCTAAATTTTAAGGTTTTTTTTTTACACAAAAATTCTTAAAACAAAATTAAATTATTTTTTTTTATTTCATTAAACAAAATTGTCAAAGTCAGAAGTCAATATTTTTCGAAAAATCATGAAAAGATTTGAATGGAGGAAGTAATTTGTTTAAACAAAATTTTTTATTAATATTTAATAAAATAACTGTTTTGTTATTCTACAATTTTATAGCTAAAAAATATTAAAATACCTCCAAATTTTTCAGAATTATCTCAGTCCTCAAGATCATAGAGTTTTTTTCAAATATTTTCGATTAGAAAATGAAGATGGGAGAGAAAAAAAACAAGAAATACAGCAGATAATAAGCCATAGCAAGGCGATAAGTAGTGGCTGTCTGGTTTTAACATAAACCTTTATAATGATAAAATTATGTTAATAGAAAAAATAAATTATTTTAGTTTGAAATTTTTATCCAGTTTGTTTTTATATTCATTTTTGGATTTTATTTTTTTAGAAAATTTAAATTATTTTAGAAAAATGAATTTGAACTTAGAAATAAGTCTGGTTTACAGTATCAACCGGCTGATTAACTGATATTGTAATACAAAAATCAGAAAAAGAATCAAATGATAAAGAGTTACAAATCTCTTCAAAAAAAAACAAATTCTCTGAAAATACTTAAACAGTTATTAAATTATATGTAAAATGCTACGGTCTATTTCTTTCTGCTAGTAAATTTATTTTCTAACTACTAGTAAAAAAAATTAATTGATGATTGCTAAATTTTTACACTTGATAGCTAAATTTTTTTACATGCTTCCTAAATAATTAATAGAATAACTTAATTGATGTTAGGGATGAGATACTTAGAATTTACGAAGGTGAAACGAAGCCAACTGCTCTTACTCTAGATAAACTAGAAGATAAGGGTATGGTCGCTTCTGTCCACCAAAAATACAATTAGATTCGTCGTTAAAATGACGTTGAATGAACTTAAACTATGGTGTTTGCAAAATCAAAATATACCCGAAAGTTTAGACAAAGTTTTTGTTGAAAATACATATTTGGAAGCTGGTTTAGACGAAGTAAAAGCAATGCGTATATACTTAATTGAAGTGAACGATTTTGACAAATAGTATAATTTGACAACATCTATTTGGACAATATAAATATCATCAGATTGAAGATAAAGTACGTGTTCATGTCCGTTTTATAGGAAAAATTATGTTTGTAAGCATATATTAGCTTTATCTTGCAAAGAAAAAAACTCGAATGACATCCAAATGCACATGATGTTCCATTAGATCAAAATAGAAAAAAGGGTAATCCTGGAAAAACAAAAAAAGCATTATAAATTCAACCATCTGAATCTCGACAGCCACAACAACAAGCAACTTCTTTGGAAAATACGTTTCAAGAGTATTACATTTTATCCAATGTAATAAATAGTGAAAACTTATCGAATCCTTTACAATTAAATGAACCGAATGATTTAAATATTGATCAAATTTATCAAGCTGATGCACAAAAATCTTCAAATGGTCCAAAACGTCGTGGCAGACTTCGATGTTCTACAACTAAAAAAGAAATACAGAAAATAGTTCTGTCAGAAAATCAAAGACAGCGAAAAAACTAAAATTAATATTTCCATATGAAATTTTTACCTTTTTTGTAGGTACTTAGCTTAATTTCTTTATTATTCTTTTCTAATTTAATATGAATAAAAATATTTTTGGTTATTTTATTAAACTTTTATTTTTTCTATTAAAAGAAAAAATATTGCTACCATACACATAATTTTACAAGCAGGTGAGAAAAATTGCTAGCAGAAGAAATTAATGTCAACGTCCTTTAATGAAAAAGAAAAAAAGGTTATTAGTGCCCAAAAAGTTTCACAAAATATATTTTACGTTTTTTAAAAAATTACACTTTGCACAAGACACATTCTTATGATGATAAGATCAGATCAAGTGATCATATTCAATTGTTTAAATTTAAAAACAGTAAAGATTATGTCCGCTGTCAATGACTGACATTCATTGACAAATTAAAAGTGACTCTACTTTTAAATAAGAGAGATTCTTAATCTAAAAAAAACAATTACAGCCTTCTAGCTTTTAATAAAATATATATTTAAACACATTAAAACTAATAACACTTTTCTCTAAATTTATTGTAAAATCAATTTTAAAAATTTAATCTTATTATTATTTCAATGAACGCCTTTATGCCGATGTTAAAAAAAGTAATATAAAATATGAGCAAAAAGAGACAATTTATCTTTCTTAAGATTGATTAATTGAAAGATAGAATTTTTGAATAATTTTTTCTTCGCCTTTTTAGACAATATTCTGTGTAAAAAAAAAATAAACAATTTCTAAATTTCAATCGATACTTACCATTTAAAATTGAATACTGCTTTGCGTAAAAAACAGTTGAATCCAAAAAACTAGTGGAGATATTGAACATTTTTTCTTTTTTCAAAGATTGATTGAAATAAAGAGTTTTTTGGTAAAACTTTCGATCAACAATCGCATTTAAATAAAATCTATGATTCAAAAATCTGTGCAGTTTAATGGCCGCTTTAACAGTTTTGTTTATTTTCAAGTCTGATACTAAAGAATAGTTATTTTTGTCAACGGCTAGTAATCCTGGTTCTGTAATATTTACTGTCACCATTTGTCCTTTTTTCACTCTGCATTCTTCTGCATACAAAACTTTATTGTAACCTTTGACCGCATTCACACTAATTTTGCAATAGTCCTTATAGTAATCAAAAAATGGATAAGACTTTTCAATCCATTCTGAGCAGAAATTTCTAGCGCCACATATTTTAAGATCAATAATCTTTAAAAAAAATTGATTATTTCATTAATTTTATTTAAGACTAATTATTTGGCACGTGGATTTTACACTATTTTACGTAAAAATCACGTGTCACGGGCTTTTAGTAAAAGCAAAAAAAGTCAAACGTACACCAAAGTCAATTTTTCCGGGTTTAGCTGCTATAAACTCAAAGCCCAAGCAATATGCATTGAAATAAAATTCAGTATTTGTTAAAATAAATTGTCCTGACATTGATGTACTATCTTCTGTCTTTATATGTTCAAGATTTGCTTGATTGCCAAAAAAATTTAAATGTTCACCTTTTAAATAAACTTGTTAGAAACAAAAAAAATAGAAAATTTATTTCTACTTTCAAATGAAATATGGCTATTTTGAAACAAAAACTTGTCTGTCTTTTCCATTGTAAAAGCATTTAAGATACAAGGAATAAATTTGTCTAATATTCTCTCTGAATTTTTGCATCTTATTTCAACAATCTGATCTAGGAAAAAAATTTAAAAAAAATTTTTTTTTCCAAATTCTCATACTTTTTTTTAGTTCAATGGAGACATTTTTTTTAAAAGTTCCAAAATTATTTATAAAAACAAAATTTAATTCAAAAGTGCTGTAAGCTGGATACAAATAATCTAAATTAGCTGAATATTCATGATAATCTTGTTCGGCAAATATAACATTAAAAAGTATTCGCTTTCTAATTGAATTATCAACGAGCATAAATCCATCTATATCTTCCTGATAATCACTGGTTAACTTCGAGTCTTCAATAAAAAATTTAGCTGTTGATTTTGAAGAAATAGAAATAAATGGCACAGATCCTTTTGGAATTTTTTCCTTTTGAAATATACTAAGCTCATTGAAGCCCTCTTGAATAAAATAATCATAAGAAAAAAGAACACTTTTGGTCAAGTCTTGTCCAAAATTATTAAAATAATCTGAGCATGAAAAATCGTTTCCACAAGATGAAAATTTTGCTATCCCTATGGAGACTGGACCACTCGAATGTGCATACAATTCATATCCAAGTACATCAGCTGAAAATTTTATTTCGCTACTAAACAAATAAAATACTGTATTTTGAAGACTTCGAGGCACATATTTGAGTTCATTTCTAAATATTAAATTAGATGATCCAAAAAACCATTTTGAGTCTGACTCGGCTATTTTAAATTATATTAATTGTTTTTAATAATTAAAATTAAACTTATTTAATTTACGTGGAAGTTGCAATTCGGTAATTTGGCCATCATTGAAAATTACTTCTAATGTACTATATGTATTTGGTGTCGACAATTGAATCGTAAAATTAAAATGTTTGTCAAAAATGTGGCCAATATTTGATAGTTCAATTGAAAAATCTAATTTTAAAAAAAATTATTTGTTTATTAGATTTTTTTTTGATTTTGAAATTAAAAAAACTTTTGAGAAAAAAGTTTTTCAAAAATCTTCTTCAGAGAAAGCAGGCTCGCAAATAAACAAGATGCTTACATAAATGAATGCATCAAAAAAAGATTGATTCTTTTCATCAAACAGTACATAAAGGGTGATACTTGTTCTAGCCAAACTAGGCGTCTTCTCATAACGGAAAAATAATCGGTGTGCCCTCTAGTCAAATTAAAAGTAATGAAAATCAATGATTCTTTAAAGAATTATTATAAAATCATCTGAAAATTAAAGATTTTATGATGAAATTTCAGGGGAAAAATTGTTAGAGAAAATTTCCTTAAAAATCATTACTTTTTCATCAAAATTTAATTAAAATATAGAATGAAGAAAATTAAAAATACTAGATTAGAACTATGACATTGGTAACATATTAAGTTATTGATAGGTTCTGATATAGAAGGAAATAATAGAGGAGAAATTATAAAATGAAATTTGTATCGAAGGCGCATTTATTTTAAATTTTTTATTAATTAATTAATTAAATTGTTAACTTAATTTTGCAACTTCAATTCTGATTTCTTAACTAAGACGGGGTTTTTTAGTTCAAATATTACATATCTCATAGTTTGAAAAAGAAAGGGAGTTTAAAATTATTGAAAGAGGTCTGGCATACAAGGCAAAGCAAAATTTTTGATCAAATTCAGTTTTCAAAAATGATCAAAACACGTTAAATGCGCAATTAAATTTCAATGCATTTTTAGAAATTACAATCCTTTTTCAAAAGTCTTAAAATAAAGTTTTGAAATGTTACAAAAATTCAAAAATCTGCGATGAAATTTAATTGCGCAATTAAAATGTTTTGATCATTTTTGAAAATTGAAATTTGATCAAAATTTTTTCTTTGCCGGTATACAATATATCTCAAGCTTTTCAATAAAATTTTTATCAGTTTATTTTCTCAAGATTTTTCTAGCTTTGCTTTTCATAAAGAAATTTTGATTCAAAAGAGTCGTAGTCCCGTACTACCGTATGTGATCTAGTGATCACAGTTAACATAAATCATCTTCATTATGAAATTAACCGAGTCTCTCTTGTTTCTTTTGTTTTCATTACAAATAGATCTACCAAAACGATAAATCATTTTTTTAGATATACAATAGAACTGAAAGCCTAATTTATTCTCTAATAAATAGCCAAAAAATCAAGAATTTCTGATTAAGCAGATCATTTTCATTGTCACTTATTACCCAAATTTTCAAAAAATAGGCTGGGAAAAAGTCCGAAAAATTACAATATTCGCTATTTTTAGTTTTTTTTTTACTTGTTTATCTCTGACGATCTTAAGCTCTTTCTTAAGAGTTATTTTGAAATTTAATTTTTTTGAAAATAATAAAATGCTCAAGAGATCGAATTTTTTCACCTATTCTGTTAAAATGTAGAAAATATGTCACATAGTGTAAATGATCTCCTTAATAAACAAATAAATTTTTTTGGTTAATTATTGGAGAATTAATCAGGCTTTCAATAATTTCAATTGTTCATCATGACGATTTCTTAAGGAATCATTAAATTTGGGTTAACTAGGCCATAATTGATTTACCACATCTTTCTTATTGAAATACCAGTCAAAAATTTTGGTAAAACAGTACAATCTAGTTAATTTGAAGGAAAAATAAAATAAGTTTAATTTTTTCATTAAAAATTAAATTTTAAAAATAACTGAAAAATAAAGACAGATTTAATTCAGATGAGGCATATAATATGGCTTGAAATTTTAGAAAAAAATTTATAACCCAGCATAATAAATAATCTAATTTAAAAAAAAATAAAAATTTTATTCAAAATCCGTAATCAAGTTTTTAACAAGATGACTTTTTCAAAAAATAATAATCTTACCCTGATTTCTACTAAATGTGACATTTATGCTTCTTGTTGTTTTGGTTTCTTGTACTTTATTAAACTGGGCCTCTGCTTTTGTCACTACATGCGCCATCTGATCAGTTTCTTGGCCAAACTGCTTAATTGCAATGTATTTACTCAAGTAAAAAGTTTTGTCTACCAAAGCATTTATCATAAATCGCCAACTAGATTTATAAGTCACATTGTACAAATTTCCTTGAACTGCATGATCTGAATAGAACGCATCGTTGGTTACATTAATGGCCAATAAATTAGCTACTGTTGTATAAGCATAAATCATTTTGCCTTTGGTCACCCAAAGTGGTTCAGTTATTTTAAGTAAATTATAACCTTTTGTTAGGCTTAATTTTGCGACCAAAGTCTTTTCAAAAGATTCCAGATTTGGACTTGTACGGTAAATATACTCAGCACATGAGCCATAATCATCACAAATAGAACCAAAGTCAATTGTCTTAAATGAAAATTTTTTTTTAATTACAACTAGATTTTATGAAAAACATACATATATTGAAAGACTTCCAGGAGTAATGCAATAAAGCTCAACACCAATTAGGTATGAATCAAATTTAAATTCTGTGTTGAGAAATAAAAAATTGCCAACAAACGTAGTTGAAATTTTTTCCACAATCAAGCTTTGACTATCAAACAAACCAAAGTAGTTAACTTTTTTATTTGTCTTGTAAAATTCAAATTTTTTCATTTCATTATCATCAAATGTTAGACTAATTGAATCATTTTTTGATTGACTTAAAGCCAATATTGAACAGCTTATGGCTTTGTTTATTTTTGTATTCAAATTTGGACAATTTATATCTAAGTAGCGATCTATAAATAAAATAAATAAATTAATTAATTTTGAAATAATTCTAGTATTACATTGACTAATTTGAAAATTTTTATCAAAAAAAAGACCATGTTCGGAAAAGGCTAGTGAAAAGTTAAAAGTATTTAAAACTTCGGTCAAATTCTGATCAATATGAATATAAATATCAAGTGTTTGAATCCAATATTTGGTATCCGATTGTACGTTCAGATAAAATCTGCAATTTGAAGTGATTTTCAACTTGCTCAAATAATTTGACACTAATTGATAGTCGGATAAATGTAATGAATCATATTGATCAATTGCTAAAATGTTTTTGTGTTCAATTCTCAGAATACTTCCCTTTTTTATTTGAGGAAACATCTTCTCTGCTATTATTCTATTGTAACCCTTAGTTAAAGTGAAACTAGCCATTCCTATTTGTTTCCAATTCAAGTAACTTGGAAATGATTCCTCAATGTAGTCTGAGCATGATTTCACAGGACCGCATTTTTCATTGGAATCAACCTAAAAAAAATTTTAATTTTTTTTATTATTTAACAAAAAAAAAATAGAATTTGGGTAATAGTCTAGTAGCTTGGATTTAAACTGAAACCGAATGTTCTTAGTGCAGAAAAAAAAAATGTAATGCCTCAAAAGAGAGTTTTAAATTAGACATTTGACATCTTAAAGATTTTTCAATGAAACCAAAATAATTTAGATTTATAAGCAAATTGAAGCATTAAATTTTTATTTGCCGTACATTTGGCGGTCCAAAATTTTGGCCGCGTTTGGACCGGCCGGGCTTGTCCGCCATCCAACACTATTTGTTTAGAAACTCAAAATATAAAGTACCATCAAAGGGAAAATTTACTGATTTTAAAGAGAAAACTTTTGATTATTTTTTTAGTAAATTTATCAACAAAATCCTGTTTAAAAGATATAATTTGTGATTATAATTTTTCTGTAGTAGAATTTGTAACAATATAAACCTTATTTTTACCAATTTTTGTAAAATTTTGACTTAAATTAATAATATAAAAAAAAAATGAACTCTTTGTAAGATCACATTTATTTATAGTCTGAGGAATGGAATTATTAATATCATGCCCAAGATGAACACGGGCTAATTAAGAAAATATGTGAGCTTAAAGACAAATGTATTAGTATCTGGAAAAGTCTGTTTTCTATTGATAAACTGATGATTTAATGATTAGTGGAACAGGTTTTCAAAAGAAGTGGTTGAAATTATACTACTTATATTTTTCAAAAATATTAATATTTTCTATTTAGAAACTTGAAAAAGCAATTACAGAATAAAATCAAGATTTAAAGTTAAAAATTACATAAATTGTGACATTTCCAGCATTAACGGCATAAAACTCAAAACCAACAATGTAGCTGTCAAATTTGAATTCTGTAGACGGTAAAATAAATGTACCAGAACTTGTCAATAAATTTTCAGCTATTTCATTTTTGGGTACTTCAGTGCCAAAATAAAATATTGAAGCCGATTGACTAAAGTTGTGAAAACTAGTCGATCCATTGGGATAACTAATTGAATATTCATCTTTACTATTAAGTGTTGATGCCGTAGTTCTGCAATACACTGTCTTGTCCAAGGTATCACCAGAATTGATACAGTAGGCATCCAAAAATTGCTCTAATAAAATTTTTTTAATTTTTTTTTTTTTTAATAAATCTTATACATACTTCTGGGTATTATTATTTCATTAGTCAATTTAAAAAAATTGCTACTAACTGTAACATTGTAATGACCATAATTTTGATATTGATGTGAAAAATAAAATTCAACTT
Organism: Brachionus koreanus; assembly: GCA_016987375.1. Lineage (NCBI taxonomy): Eukaryota > Metazoa > Rotifera > Eurotatoria > Ploima > Brachionidae > Brachionus > Brachionus koreanus. The sequence goes on from PJRA01000244.1 coordinate 265,765, forward strand.
GAGAATATTTAGTAGCCAAAAAGACATTAAAATAAATTTGATGATTAAATGTGGGATCCAATTTAGATATTAGGTCGTTTGAAATCGAGTAGTCAGATATTTTGGCTAAACCAGTTAAGTCATAAACAATTTTGGCTTTTGGATTCAATTCAATTAAAATCATTGAGCCTTTTTTTACATTAACCCATTCTTTTAGTCTCAATATGTTGTAACCTTTGCTTAAATCAAACAACAATTCATCAGATTCATATTTAATATACATTGAAATGTTGGTACCACAGGCTTGTTCAAAAATGCAGTTATCTATAAATGATACCACATATATGGATAAACATGAAGTGCATGATGTCAATGAATACAATTCAAATCCACTAATTTTAGTTTCAAAATGAAATTCAGTATTTTTCAATAGATACTTTCCAACTGTTAAAAATGGATGTTGATTTGAAAGGGTATTCGGAATCAAAGGCCCAAAATAATTAACCACTTTGAGTGTGTAGTCTTGATTGATAGTAAAATTTGTAATTGTACCATCTCCAAAATCAACAGTCAAATCAATGTCTTTAAATCGACTAAAATAAAAGAGAGAACAATTAGCTTTCACGTCATAAACCAAATAGCTGCATGATGAATAACTCCAGTACACGTTCTGATTAGAAACTATTGAAAATAATCTAGTTAATCAAAATTTATTGATAATAAAGATAAAATTTACATTCTTGAATAAAAAATTTTTTTCTTAATATGAAATTTTTGTTTGAAATTTCAGCATTTAGCTCAAATGTTTGTAAGTTTTGATAATGTTCAAAATTTAGAAAATGTTCAAAAACACTTGTGTAAAATTTTTGATCTGTCAATGCTCTAAAACAAAATCTGAAATTATTTTTTGGATTTATTTTTTGAATAAAATCCTCGTTCAAGTAAAAGTCAGAAATTTGTGCTTGAACGGAATCATCAATAGCAAGAGATATCGGATTAGCTGAATTAATGCCGATAAATTTGAATTTTTCAATCCATATTGCTTTTGGCAAAAAAATTTGATTCAGGCCTTTTTTTACTTTAAATGAGCCAAGATTGTATTTTATAGATAGACCTTCTATTTGGGGTGAGGACTTAAGAATACAATTTTTTGATGATTGATCAATGCACGATTTAATTTCATAAATCTAAAAAATTTCAATCAAAATTATTAAAACAATTTATTTGTCTTGTTTACCAAAATATTAAAAGCGTCATCTTTGGTACTCAAAAATTCAAAACCAATTAAGTTTGAACTGAATTGAAATTCTGTTGATGGTAGAATGAAGGAACCATTGAATGGATGTGTTTGTGAAAGAGCCAAATTTATTTCATCCACACCAAAAAATGAATATATTCTCTCTAGTTTAATTTTTAATTAATTAAATTCAAAAATATTCAATTTTTATTTATTACCTGAATTTAGGCTATAATTTCTTGTTAAGTTGACTTTTAAAAAATCAGTCTTGTCAGTTGTTGTCAATAAAATTGAACAATTAAGTGATTTGTTCAATGAAAATAATTCATCTTCACAAATAATATCAATGTTTTGTTCTTAAAAAAATATTTTATTAATTTGAAATTATTTAAAAATTAAATAAAAAATTTTTTTTTCAAAACTTATTTTTCTTTGAAAAATCTGCTTTTTTAATAAATCTATCTCAAAACTGCAACTACAAAAATTTTATTTACTTGATGTTACATTGTATATTAAATTTTGTTGTATAATAGTTGAGTTTAAATTTTTGGCTGAAAACACATGTTTTCCTAATTGCTGAAATTGATGTTGGAAAAAAGTTTCGCTGACATAATAGCTTTGCTCAGTCAACAATTTGAAAAAGATTCGACAATTTTTATTTTTACTTATAGATGATATTTTAGAAAAATATAAAAAAAAGTCCGAATATGGTGCATCACATTTACTATCAATTTCAATCAACGAACTTGATTCAATGCCAAATAAAACTCCTCTAGCAATAAATTCAGCTTCCATTAAAACAAATCTGTTGAAACCACTTAAAGCATTAAATGTCCACCGATTTTGAACATTGTTTATTGAAATTTTCATTGAATCCTCTAAATACTTGGAACACAGCACATTCCCACACTCAGAAAAATTGTAAGCTACTACTGAAATTATTCCACTTGATTTTGAATAAAACTCAAAACCGTTTAAAAAAATATCAAATTTTATTTCTGTGTTTACAGACAAATAAGATTTGTACAGAGGGGACATTGAATTAACCAAAGAATTTGGAATCTGAAATTTGTCATTATCTAAAGGAAAAAAATCTATATTTATTTTTCATTTTTATTTTTAAATATTTGATTATTAACCTGATATGGTGTCCAAATATTTTAAAACGCCGTTTCCATAATCTAATTTGAATGTGTTTTCTCTTGATTGTGTTATTTGATAGACAGAACAATTGGATGTCATATCAATGCTAGTATTGTTATTGTAACAAAGTACATCAAAAAATTTTTCTAAAAAATTTAAAATTCAAAATTACTATTATTTTTTTTTAAATTACCATCAGATATAGAGAAAGTGCTATTGATGACTAAATTAGAGTCTCGAAGGACTAATTGTGATTCATGCATTCCAATATTTTGAAATTTTTTAGAATAATAAAATTCATTTTTCAAAAATAAATCATCAATATTTGCTTTGAAATAAACAGCAGTTTTAAAAGCAATATTCAAAGAATAACTATTGTTGTAATCATCTATAAAATGATCGCTGTAAATAAGATTTTCATTTTCGTATAATGCTAGTCTGGCTAACTCCTGTTTCAGCAACAATATTGTTCCTGATTGTAATTGCATTGGTTTATCTAGCCAAAAAATGTTGTAGCCAATTTTAATACTGAATGTTCCAATTAATGTAGCAGTAACATTTGAAGCAAGACCATATTTAGTAATATAATTTGCACAAGAAACTTCAATTCCACATTCAAAAGGTTCCAAAATCTTTTCATCAAATAAATTATTTATATATATATATTTTTTTTTTATTTTTATAATTCTGATCTTATTTTTTAGAAATTAAAAATACATTTAAAAAATTTTTCTTATTATAAAACTTTAACTGAGCAATTACATTAAATGATTACTTTAAATGAGATAAAATTTAAAAAAAAATATATAAAAATGAGAGTTCAGTTAATTCGACTTAATAAGTTGGTATCGTAGACATCGTTAGCAAAGCTTTTGTGGTCTATTTATTTAGTTTAAAGCTTAAAAATTTTCGTAAATTTATAAACTATCAATCAGGAAGTGATAATGGAAAGTCTTTTTTTAATATCTAAATTAATCTATTGAGATCTAAAATGTATTATTTAAGTGGATCTAAAAGTGTTGAAAGTTTTAATTAAACAACTGAAGCTTTTATTTACTTAAGAATTTTTTTTACCAAGCTAATGTTTATGCTTACCAAATATTTTTTTTTAAATTTAGCAAAAATTTTTTTTTTTTTTTTAAGTTAACAAATTTTACTTAGTGATTATTTTGAATTACATTTTTGTTTAAGCAAGCCTTTGAATCTTAAAAAAATTTTTGTCTCATGTCTAATTCTAAAGTCTCTGTAACATTTTTAAGAAACCAAAAACTCTTAAAAATATTAGAAAAACAATTTTTCGAAAGCTTCAAATTGCTACAATTTAATGTTTGGTTTTAATGTTAAATGTTTCTAAAGTTTATTTTGAATTTTTTTTTCATTATTATTTGAATTTTATTTTGAATGCTAGTTAAATAGAATTATCTAGTGCTATCATCAAAGCTTTCATGAAAAATTCGGGGACCGGTTTCGACTGGGAAAAATTTGCAGTATAGATGATCAACTCGATACAGTAGCTTCTGTGTCAGATCGGAGCTGTTGCTCAAAAAAAGGTATTTGAAAAGGAGATGAGAGTAAAAAAAATACTTCATAAGTCCTTATGAAATAAATTCTAAATATACTTTAGAAAAATTGATTAATGCATTTTTGTTTAAAAATCGATCTTAAAAATTTTATTATTTTCAAAATCTATATAAAAATGTACAGGGTGTTATAATAAAATTATTTCAATATAATCAAAGATAAATTTAGTATCTAAAAATTTGAAATTAAATATTTGAATTTAAATTATTTGAAATTATTCATTTTATTTATTTCAAGCAAAAAGTCAAGTCAAGCAAAAATTAAATTTGTATAAAAATATGAAAATATAGGCAAAATGAAAGGAATTTTATATTTTTAAATTTTCTTATTTTTAGATTTTTGTGTAATTTTTCAGAAAATTAAAATTAAAACAAAAAAAAAATTAAAAATTTTCTGAAAAACTGAAAATATGAAAATGTAAAAATGTAAAATTATTTTCATTTGCCGAAAATATAATGGAATTAAATTTTGAATTGAACATCAACTTAAGAGTCGTAATTTACTCTTTTTAAAAAATTGAATAATTAAGAGCTGTTATATTTTTTGAATTTTGAATCAGTTGCAAACAAAATTAAATAAAAGAGAAATAAATAATTGTAAAAAAATTTTTTTTAGTATGATCATAAAATATTGCTTATAAATAAAAAATTATTTTTGCTTTCAACAAGTCTTTTTAAAAGTTTTTTTTAAATTCAAAAAATTTATTGATAAAGTCTAATTGAACTTGAATTTGATCAAATTAAAATGATCATTCTGAAAAATTATCGTTAAAAAAATTTAAAAATATTTTTAAAGTAAAAATTAAATGTAAATCTTTCTGCAGAAAAATTTCTAAATTCAAAAATATGCACAATGCCTGACTATTCTTTGAAATTCTATACTATTAATAAAAGCATTTCATTGAATTTAATTTTTCAATGAAAAAATTTTTTAATTTATTTAAGATTTTTTTAAGATCATGATCATTTAATTTTGATCATGTATATGGCGTCTAATTTATTATTAAATAAATTGAGAAAAATATTTGAATCTTACATTTAATTCTATTTTTCCAGCTTTTGTTGCAAACAACTCAAACGATGCAAAGCTACAATCAAATCTAAACTCTGAATTCAACAAAAGAACCTTGTCTCTGATTAAGGGATTTGAATTAGTCAGCGATATAGGAACATCTACTCCAAACGAATGAGATACTTTATCTATTAAATTTTCAAATGATTATAAAATTAAATTAAAAAAAATATCACCAAAATATTACATGAGTCTGGAATGGCGATTTTTTCTGGCATTTGATTGTCAAAGCTAATGGTCAAATTTTCATTTTTTTCAGACGATATTAATTGTATCAAGCATTTAACAATCAAATCATTTGTTTTATTTGAACAAACAAAATCAATTGTTCTCACTTTTAAATAATATTTAAAATTTATTTTGAAAAAAAATAAAAATTTTTTACTTTTATTTAATGTGACATTTGTGCTAATAGTTGAATTGTTGTTTATTGCAGCAATACTTTTTAGACCAAATGTTGAAAATTTTTTTTCAAAATAAATAAAATTTTTGAATAAATTTTTCTCAATTATTGGGTTGACACAAAATCTCATGATATTGATCTTGTCCAAAATTTTAAATTCAGATTTTGCAGCAGTAGTTTGGACAAGTATGAAATCTGTGAGAACATTTTTAGAATTATCCAAACCAACTTTTCCTTTGTACTGATCCAAAAATAATACTGTGCCCTTAGGAACACTGAACCAAAAATCCAAATATATTTCATTAATCCCTAAACTTAGATTTAATTGCCAAGCATTTAGCTCTTCAAAAGTAATAGACTCGCTGTTCTGACTCAAATAAGACAAACAAGACTCGTCTTGACCACATTGATTCACTTTGACTAGTTTAATCCAAACATATCCTGCCGTAATGGCGTAAATTTGAAAACCTTTAACTTTCAAATCAAATCTAAATTCACTTGATGTAAGCAGAAATTTATTTTCATTAAAAATTTTTTCCAAAGGTTCAATTGGAAATTCAAAGCCTAAATAGTCCACTATTTGTGTGTCTGATAGATGAATTTGGCCATCAATTGAAGTTTTATCAATTTCAAAATTTGAAATTAAAATAGCAGAACAATTAATTTGTTTGTTAACAAAAGAAAAGCAGATAAAGTCAAAATGATGTTCAACTTTAATTTCTAATATTTTTTCTATAGTTGAATTATAATTATGAAACACAATTTCTAAGTTGTAAATACCAGGTGTTTGATAATTTTTTTCAAATTTGTAAAAACTCTCAATTGAATTTTCAACTATTGGTTTTATAGAAAATTTTGAATCAATAGGTTGCAAATATTTTTTCACAACATTTAAATTAGTCTTGAGGTCTGATACAAAATTGGTCGTTTCGACCATCACTGGGCCACCTGCTTTCTGGTTCAAAGCTAAAAGCTTACCCTTGGAAACACTCACTGGATTTATTTGATAGTAAGATTGTTCCAGGGTCAGATTAAAACTCCATGAATCAATTGTTTGAAAACTAGGCAATAAATCTTCTTGACTCAAATAATCTGAACAAGAAACCATTTGACCACAACTACTAAACTCAATAAGCTTTTTTTAAAAATTTTTAAATTCATTTACTTAAAGACAAATTAGGAGAAAATTTAATTTACTTTTATTTCAACAGGTCCTGGTTTAATTGCTTGGATTTTGAATCCAGTTAATTGTTTATTAACGAGAAATTCAGAGTTTAAAAGGAAATAACTTGAAGATGGATCAATTGACATTGTCTCTTTTGATTTTGGCTGATCAATATCTAAGAAATTTTTAAATAATTTTTAAATAATTTATAATAAAAATTACTAGTTTTGAAATTTATGAATGTTCCGTCTCCTAAATTAATTCTTCCTTGCTCTGAATCCGCAAGGACTCTCAATGAACATTGAATAGTTAGATTAAATGGTCTTGTGGTATTAAAACAGACCAGATCTGCGCTTAAACCAGCACAAATACTCAATAAAGAGAATATTAAAGCTTTGGTAAGTTTTGACATCAAGGAAAGTGAATAAAAATAAGTGTTAACTTTTCGAGTATTTTTATACCATAGATTTCAATTAATAATTAAAATTTTGCAGTTCATTGTTTTTTCTATTTTTTATTTGTATTATTTTAAAATTTAATTATGTTTAATGTTTTTGTAAATTCTTAACACGTAACAGTGCTTTTTTTGCTTATTAAATATAAAAATAAAAAAATAAACAAAATGGTCGAAAAAAGCAAAATTGATATGAAAAAAATTTTTCGAGCAAAATTTTAAGGCAAATTAAATTTTTTGGTCAAATTTTATTATTCAGAAGTGATCAAGATATTTTAAATGCGCAATTAAATTTCAATTCATTTTTACAAATCAAAATCCTTTTTCAAAAATCTAAAATTAAAGCTCTGAAATGCTAAAATTGTTAAAATCCAAAAATCTACAATAAAATTTAATTGTGTATTTAAAGCATTTTGATTATTTTTGAAAAAAAAATTTGATCAAAAACTTTTCTTTGCCAATTTTCAAGTATTCTTTACATGATGCTATTTATCAATTAAAAGAAAAAAATTTTTATTAAATTTTTTTATTAATTTATTTAGTTTTTAAAGTTTTCAAATTTTTTTTTAAAAATTAATTTTAAAAACTAGACTCTTAATATTTTTTCAATAACAGGTTTAATAAAAGTTACCACAAATTGAATTATAAAATCATACTTTAATATTCACTGTTAATATGTTACAAAAAAATCGTTATATTATAGTTTTTATATTAATAGTATGGTATGAAACTAATTTATTCTTATTTTTATTAAATTTGTGGATAAGTTAAATGAGAGCTTTTAAGTTACAGTTTATCTAAAAACTGGCGTAATTTGCTATTGATAAGTTCAAATGCAAATAAACAAAAATTCTTCTTTTATTGATAAATTAAAATTTACTCAAATAAAAAGTATTATGAAAATACTGCAATAAAGCGCAACATTGTGTTTGATTTGTGTTTGAATTTCACAATAACAGTTATTTAGAAAAAAAACTAAATTATTTTAGGAACAACGCATTTAAATAAAAAATTGTTTTTCTTTTGAATAAATTTCCGTTTCCCAGCACTTAAATAGGAAAAATACTGTACATTTAGAAATTTAAGAAAATATAGAAAATCTAATTAAATTTTTAAGAATTGTTTATTCTAATTGTCAAATTTGTTTTAAGAGGTGTGAATTATATTGCTGCTGATTTAAATGTAAAATTGACTTTAAAAAAAATTTATTAAATCAGAATCTAAATTTAAATTGTTAATTAAAAAATTATTTCTGCTTAATCATGTAGATAAAATTGTGGCTTTTTGATTTTATGATATTTTTTTAAATTTTGAATAAGCAAACAATGCAAAATTTCTTCTAAAATTTCATAAATTAAACAAAGAATGCTGCAATTTTCTGCGTATTTTTTTTAAATATTATATTTTATCAAATTAAGAAAAATTTTTGCTTTGTTTTTTTTCAAAATTTAAAAAAATTTAAAATTTTTCCTTTCGTTGATTTCAATTTATCAAAATTGGAAATATTTTGTTGAGTTTCTATTTGAATTTCACAATAATTCTGTCAAATCGTCTATATTGATTTCTAATCAAGAATGGTTGATCTACCAGACCCTTTTTTTCTGTGAATAATTTAATGACTTCTATTTAATTTTAAATAAATCTTTTACCCTTTTTATTTCAAACGGCTTTTTATCTTCCACTAGACATGTTTTACCAGCTTCGCCATTTTAGATTTTGGAACAAAAACAAAAAAAAAGTTAAAAACTGAAACATTTTGCAAAACAGCATATTAATTAGAAAATTTTTAAAATAAAACTGTACAGTTTATACAGAAATCAAATTTGGGTGATGCATAGTATGTATCAGCGGATAAATTTTTGAATGATTTATTTTTAAACTCTTGAAAAAAAAATTTTTTTTAAAATTTTTGTTTATTGTCCCAAAATTCACAATAGCCCAGTTCCTACTGTTTCTAATAGTGATTTAATTTCCAATAATTATATAAACATAGTCAAAATTTTAAAATTTACATTTAATAATTTTTTTATTAGAATTAAGTAAACAAAAAGTAAGACTTATTATTTTGAAGAGCATTCAATTTTATTTATTTAACATACATAATATGGTTTGAAGTTTTAAAATTTCAACAATGTTAAAATCAAAAATATTCAACCTTATCTTGACTCATCATTACATAATAACATTATATTATTAAATTTAATTTTAACATTGTATTATATTTACATTGTTTTAGTACAATTGCAAAAATCTACTGTGAGAAATTCTTTCAATTTTCAAGGTTAATCAACAGGCTAGTGCCCTTATCGTAATCCACTTATTAACACTTCATTCATTTAATTCAATAAAATTTTCAATAATTAAAATTATAATTTTTAAAAAAAACAAAATTATCTGTTATTTTGAATACAAAAAGACATTAACAAATTCATATTATTTTTTTTTAATTTTTTTACAAAGTCAAAAAGAATCTTTATTAAAGATCAAATTGATAGGTGGTGCAAGTTCATGTATACCTTTCTGTTAATGTTTCGATGTGTACTAAACCACAATACCTAGTATTTTCATAATTTTATAATAAACATATAAAGGAGTGTAATAAATGAGCAAAGTAAAATATATGATCAAATTTCAAAATTTATTAAAATTAAATGCGTAATTGATTGCATTGCAGACTTCAGAAACTTCAAATACCATATTTTTAAATTTGAAAAAAAAAGGAAAGCCGCTTGTAATCTTGCAAATAATGAAATTACGCATTTTAAATATTTTGATCACATTTGAAATTTTGATATTTGATCATAAATTTTACTTTGCTTAATAAATGAAGGTATTTTTTTCTCTTTTTATTCAATAAATCCATATTTGATACCAATAAAGTAGTTTTTTCTGACAATATCAACATCAAGGAATTTCACAATGAGCCAGCCTATTCAAACAGAAACATGCACTTTGGAAAAACTTGGAATGACAAGGGTAAAACAATCCAACATTTACGTAGCAACATTTATTTAGCG
>PJRA01000244.1:295788-309812 GCA_016987375.1 Brachionus koreanus
TTAGATTAGTCTAATATTCTCTAATAGTCACTATGGACATCACCAGAGACGGACAAATACGGTCTAGTTCTCGAGTCCGTACTCAATGAGCTTGGGCTGACTGTACATCACACAGACACTCCAACGTACGCTCCATACCACCGACTTGACTATGCATCTACGCTCGACCTTGTCATCACAAGCGACTCAGCAGACGTCCGCATCAACAAACCAACAACTCTCATCAGTCCACGAAGCGACCATCTACCAGTACTGTTCACAGTCGAATCCAAGCTGATTGATAGGCAACAATTAACAACTACAACAAGGACAAGAGTCGATTGGGACAAATTTAAAGAAGCCACCAAGAAAACCCTTCGACCACTGACAGGAAAAAACTATCCAATCCAAGGAGGACATTGACAAGGTAGCTCAACAACTCGAGTCAACTATCACGTCGACTTTTAACGAAGTAATGACAACACACACAGTCAAGAGCTACCAAACACAAATCTTACCAAGAAAAATTGTAGCTCTCATCAAAGATAAAAGAAAACTCCAACGTTCTCTTCTGGAAACAAGATCAGCAGATACAGTGCGACATATTAACTATCTCACAGAACAAATCAAGAAACAAGTCGCAGAACATAAACAAGACAAATGGAGGGAGTTCTGTACAGAACTGAATAACCACAAATCAACGGACACAGTACTCTGGCGTAAGATATCATCAATCGAGAACTCCAACACACTTAAACCGCCGAGATGTCCTCTACTCAAGGTTCAAGAGCAGCTTGTCACGACTCCAATTGAAGTAGCAAACATATTCGCAGAGCAACTCAAGCAAACGTTCCGACCAAGTAACGAACCTGAGTTCGATGAACCCTTCAAGACAACAATTGAGAGCACAGTCAAGGAATTGTTCAAAATTCCTGCAGACGGACACCAATTGTTTCAACCAACAACGGCTAACGAAATCTCGACCATCCTCAATGAAATCAGAGGACGAGGAGCACCAGGGGCCGACAACATTACCAACAAAACTCTCAAAAATCTTCCTGAAGAGTTCCACCACATCATGGCGAACATTGTCAATGGCTCTATCACACTAAGCCACATTCCGAAACAATGGAAGCATGCGGAAATAGTTATGATTCCTAAACCGGGAAAGAATCCATCAGATCCAATGAGCTACAGACCGATCAGCTTGTTGTCAACCATGTCCAAGATCACCGAGCGAGTAATTAAAAACAGAATGCTCACATGGATCCAAGAGAAACAAGTCATCAGCCAGCACCAAAGCGGATTCATGTCAAAGCGTCAAACAAGAGACCACATCTTCAGACTCATCCAAACAATCCAACATGGGGTAAACGAACGAAAAACAACTGGTGCGGTTTTCATTGACATTGAGAAAGCATTCGACAAATTATGGCATGATGGACTTCTTTTCAAAATGTCAAAAAAGGAATGTCCTGCTTATATAGGAGCATGGATACGGAACTACCTGAGCGACAGAACGTTCCAAGTACGTGTCCAATCTTCCAAGTCAGCGCTCCATCAAATCATGTGTGGTGTCCCCCAAGGTAGCGTCCTCGGACCACTGTTGTTCAACATCTTCATTGATGACATCATTGAGAAGATCACAACAGCGGACAAAGGTCTGTTTGCCGACGACCTCTCAATTTGGACTACAAGCCCGAAATTTGAAAGAGTCGAAAATGAACTACAACAGGCTATCAAAGAAGTCGAATCATGGTCAGCACGATGGAGAATGAAACTCAGCTCAATGAAGACAGTATGCACATTATTTACACGTCTCAATAGACAAGGCAGTCGCAGACTCGACATTAAACTAAACGGGAAGAGAATAAAGCACGACAACAAGCCGAAGCTACTAGGGCTCAAATTTGATAAGAACTTGACGTTCCATGACCACATACAGGAAATTAACAATAGAGTTGATCGCAGAATCAACATGATGCGATCAATTAGGGGCAAGAACTGGGGTGCTTCACCAAAACTTCTCCTAACAACATACAAGACACTAATAAGGCCGATAATGGAGTATATACCGTTTATCAAGTACAGTGCATCAGAAACAAGCATGATGGCACTAGAATTGCGCCAAAGGAAAGCAGTCAAAATAGCGTTTAGACTCCCCTCTTCAACTGCAACAAAGGACTGCTACAAGCTTGCAAGAATCGACAACATCAAGGACCGTTTCGAGTTACTCTCAACGCGCTATCTACAGAAAGCATCGATAAGCAACAAACTAATTAGAGACTTAATTGACAGCTACAATCCTAATTCCAAACCGCGTGTCAGAAACGGAGTCAAACCTATTCTCGCTCACCTTCTTCCGCAAACAACTCAATTAGCAGCACAAACATCAACAAGCCAAACAACTTCATTAGAGATAATTAATCAAACAAAAACAAAGAAAAAAGACAACTGGCAGAAGCTAATCGACTTTGTTGACCAATTGGACATTTAGTTCAATTAACAACCAGAACTGCAACAGTCAACAGCTCAACAGCTAAAAAATAATTATAACACATTAGTTAATCAGACCAGCCTCTAATCAACTAATCAATATCACTCATTAAATGAATTGGTTAAGCAAAACGATAGACAGATAGTAAACAACCAAGAAACAAATATTAATGGGTTGAAAAAGGCCGAGCCTTAAAGCAATCCGGTGATTGGATGATGGGCGATGTGCATAATGTTAATTATGCTAATCAGCTCATACCATCACAAAACTATTTAATTAGATTAGATTAGATTAGATTAGTCAACAACGAAGCCGTAGCATCTGTCTATATTCCGCCAGGTAATGAAATCAGCAATAATACAATGCAAGGCATCTTTAGTAACGTCAACACCATCGTAGCAGGAGATCTTAACGCTCACAACACACTATGGACATCACCAGAAACGGACAAGTTCTCGATTCCGTACTCAATGAGCTTGAGCTGACTGTCCATTACACAGACACTCCAACGTACGCTCCATAGCACCGACTTGACTATGCTTCTACGCTCGACCTTGTCATCACAAGCGACTCAGCAGACGTTCACATCAACAACCCTAATCAGTCCACGAAGCGACCATCTACCAGTACTGTTCACAAAAAAATATGAGATGATTCATATATGAAACATACATGAAGACATCGTTTTTTGCATGACTGGGTTATAAAAAACGATTCGATGGGTTATTCAGATGATACTAGATCACATACATTAAAAAACAGTCAAAAATGTTGTGAAAAGAATTCGTTTATATTTATCAAAATATCAAATTAGCCACCACATTCATCAGACCTAAATCCATGTGACTACTTGTTTTGAAACGAATTAGTTTAACAAGTTCTCAAGTAGAGAAGAATTTATTGAGGAAAACGAGGTGTCGGAAGGGTAAAGAAAGAGCATATTGAAAAGGCTATAAGATGCTTTAATCCAAGAGTAAGAAGAGCTGAATAAGCCAAAGGGGATTAATGTCACAAATAATTTTTATTAAATATAAAGATATTAATTTATTCATTCTTATCAGTTTTTAAAAAAATGGTCATTTTTTAAAATTTTAAAAATATTTAAAAAATAATTATTTTTTTATAAATAAATGATTTTTAAAATAAAATTAAAATTTCTGAAAAAAAATTAAATCTTTATCTCATAATATTAATTTATATTTAATAAGGCTTGGAATAGGCGTAGAATTACTGTTTTGTTTTTGGTTTCTTTTAAAAAATTTTTTTTTCAAGAAAATGATTTTTTATTTAAATATTTTTTCTATAAATAAATACTACCGTATTTCATCAAATAAAAGGTCGGTCATCAAAGTGTTTATGCTATTTGAAAATATTTTAGATTAAAACGTAAATCAAATAAAAGAAACTTATTCAATTTTCTTCAATAGGAAACAAGAAAATACATGTCCTATTATGACTTTTATATCATATGCAAAAAATATTTGAAAAATCAACACCCTTTTTAAATTAAATTTAAATTTTAAATTAAATTAATTTATTTAAAAAATTATTAAAAAAATTTTACTAAGTTGGTTTATTTAGCTTTATAAAATTTAAATATTAAAACTTAAAAAAGTTTGATTCAATAAAAAAATTCAAATTTAATCTTTTTTTAACACATTTCGTTTTTTAACACAAGTTTGTTTACTCCGAAAAAGAATAAATAAAAGATTAAAAAAAAATTTTTATTTCATTTTATTTTTTGAAAAATCAAAAAAAATTGAAAAAAATATTAAAAATGAAAAATTTTAACTCAGCTAAATATAAAATTTCTAAAAGTAATGCAGCCGAAAAATTAGAAAATTTGTCCAATGGTCAAATTGCAATACCCAAATGGGTTGTGATCAGTGGAGTTATTTTAATTGTTGGAACAACAGCCATATTCATTGCATCAATCGCAATCTCATTAACTCGCAAACCAAATGGTTTATTCAATGAATCATGCATTTCAATAAATTGTGAAAAAGCACTTGGACTAAAATGTATAAACAAAATTTGTCAGTGTCCAGAAAATCAGTTTTACTTTGACAGCTGCCGAAATTTGTCTACCATAAACCAACCTTGCACTAAAGACTTGAACTGTTTGCAAAATCAGCATCTAGTTTGTGGTATAGGTAGAAAATGTGCTTGTGATTCGGAAAAATATTGGAACACAGACTTGAAATTATGTGCTAAGAGGAAAACATATAGAGAATTTTGCACTGGCGATGAATGTAAAACTGAACAAAAAATTTTCTGCGATACCAATTTAAAACAATGCAGATGCATCAGTCCACTTTTGTAAAACAACAAAAATATTACAAAATTAATTCAAATAATTTTATTTTAATTTAATAAAAAAAGAAACTATTGGAATGGCAGTCATTGTGTAGCGAAAAAAAGTTATAAAAATTTTTGTGGAACTTCAGAAGAGTGCATCGAATCTCAAGGCTTATTGTGCCGAAATTCAATTTGTAAAATTTTAAAAAATGAATTATCAAATTATAAAGTAAAATTTTAAGGTTCGTGTACTAATAGTGAATACTTTAGCTTGTCAGATTTGAAATGTTTGCCAAAAAAAACTGAATTTGAAGCATGCTCCAATGATGAAATGTGTCTAAGTCCAATGTTTTGCTCTATACGATTTGGATGTCGATGTCCCAAATATAACTTTTATGAACCAATTACTTCAACATGTACTGATCAATATATGGAAAATTCCAATTGTGTTACGACAAGCCAATGCCGCACTGATCTTGGTTTGACTTGTCAAGCAAACAAATGCAAATGTGATTCATCATCTCACACATGGTCATCTGATTCTATCAAATGTCTACTTACTTATGCCAAATCAAGTTGCGTGTCAGACTCAGACTGTAATCAAATGGAGAATTTGATATGCAGTCAAAACAGCAGTTGTGATTGTCCTCAACAATCGATTAATGGAATGTGTGATTGCAAGAAAATTTTAAAAAATGAAAACTATTGGAATGGAACAAGTTGCGTACCTGCTAAAACACATAATTCATCTTGTTCTGGTAATTATGAATGTATGTCGATTACTGAATTGACAACTTGCAGAAATTCCAAATGTATGTGCTCAGATTATTCTCTTTTTTATTTTGATGGCTTGTCTTGTTCACCTAAAATATTGCATGGTGAATCATGTTCAAAAACAGATGACTGTCTCGACTCTCAATTAACAACCTGTATTGAATCAAATTGTAATTTTTTATAACAAAAATTCAAAGTTTAATATTTTATTTAATAATAAAGGTCTTTGTTCATCTGTTCAATTTTTTGACAATTCATTATCAAAGTGCATTGACAGAGTTTGGGAATTCGCATCGTGCTCAAGTGATTCAGTATGCTTTGAACCAATGACTTGTAATGCCTCAAGCGGATGCATTTGTGATTCAGACAAATTTTTTGATAACACAACTCTAAGTTGTGAAGAAAAATTTTTAAACGGCACTTATTGCTATAGAAATTGGCAATGTCGCCATGATCTAGGACTCGCTTGTACTAACAATGTATGTGTTTGTGAGTCGCCTAAAAAAAGATGGTCAGGCTCCAGATGTTTGCTTACTTATGCCCAGACTTTATGTTCAAATGATGAAAAATGCAATGATGCTCAAAATCTTATATGTTTATTGGGAAATTGTACTTGTGACAGAAAAGATGGAAGTGAATATTACTGGAATGGAGAAGTGTGCATACCAGCTAAAGATTTTGATCATTCATGCGATTACGATATTCAATGTAAAACACTAACTCAAAACACTACTTGTTTAAATCAAATTTGCAGTTGTTTGGATCCTTCAACGTAAGTAGTAATTGAAAAATTCTGTCTCAATGAGACAAGACAGTATATGCCCCAAAATAGGCTTGTTATTAAATACTTAAAAAAAATGTTTAAAAATATATACACATAAATGTACGAATGTGCCCTTAAATGTCAAAGAAAATGTAAGTGAAAATTTCAATTAAAACTTTTTGAAAATAATTTGGTTATACGGGCTTTGCTTTTTATGACAATCTTGAATTAAAAAATAACAAACGCTAGAATGAAAATTAGAATAGTTCATGAAAATGGAAAATAACTATTGAAAAAGAAAAATTTATTCTTTAATCAATCAAATGTTATATTTTAATCTTTCAAATAATTTTTAGAATAATAGAAAACAACTAATATTTTTAATTTTAAAAACTAATCATTTTTATTCAATTAATTTAATAATTTCAATAAATTTAAACATAAAAAATATGATTTAAAACGAATCAAAATGTCATTGTGCTTCTAGTGTTAAATGTATTGAAATTATAAAATTAATTGAATAAAAATGATAAATTTTTAAAATTTTAGTCTTTTCTTAGGCCTTTAAACAAATACCAATGGTTAATCGCATTTTTTACAAATACTCTATTTTTTTTTTACAAAATCCACGCACTGCTTTTTTACAGATTGAAAAAAAATTTGTAGATTTATAATAACCACATAAACGAATTTGACATGACACATGTTTAGGAAATAAATTCTCTTGATTTTTTGTCGTGAAGTATTAAATTAGATTATGAGTCATTCTGACTCGTTTTGGTGCTTCTAATAATATGTACTTGATTTTGCATAAAGACATAATTTGTTTAAAATATTTTGATTTGTTTTTAAATTTTTTCTTATTTTTATGTTGAAAAAAAAATACATGGTCAATTAATAAAAATTTACTTGGTATTTAGCGGTCAAAAATCAAAAAAGAGTAATTTTGACTCGTTGGTTCTTCTAGTGTTAAATAAATGAAGATTATTTAATTATTTTAAAAAAAATAAAAATTAATTTTTTATTTCTGTAGAATCTATTGGAATGGAGTAAAATGTTCTAAAAAATTAGCATATGATGAAATATGCACAAATGTCTATCTAAATGAATGCATGGATTCCGAGTTAACATTATGCTCTGCAAATTTAAAATGTGAATGCTTATCAAATCAATATTTTGATACAAATGATAGAAGATGTTCATTAAAAGTTGGCGAATTTGGTCATTGCTTTCCAACAATGACTAATATGTGTTTAAGTCCCATGACATGCAAAAAGGAACACTTTTGTTCGTGTAATGATGATCAATTCTTTGAAAATACAACTTCACAATGTTTAACAAAATTTTTAAATGATTCTTATTGTGATAAGGATAATGAATGTTACAATTCAAAAGGTCTAATTTGTCAAAATAACAAATGTGTTTGTAATCATACGACACACACTTGGTCTTGGCAAATAAATGAGTGTAAATTAACTTATAATTCACTTGGATGCACAGATAGTAACGACTGCAATCAAGACGAAAATCTATTTTGTCGACAAGATGATACTAACTGCTTTCAAAATATTACGGGATTTTTTTGTGATTGTTTGCGAGAGGAAGTTAATGAATATTACTGGGATGGTTATAGATGTGTTTCGGCAAAATCTTATGGAGCTTTATGTATTCATGATTGTGAGTGTCAAACAGTTACACAACTCACCATATGTAAAAACAGTCATTGTCGATGTAAAGATGAGTTTGAAGGTGACTTTTTGGCTAAATGTAGATATTGCCTTCAAGAGGAAGTTTATTTTAATTTACACTGTTATTATATTTCAAGCGAAAAAAAAAAATTTGATCAAGCTAAAGCTGACTGCAAAGATTTAAATAGGGATTTAGCTAAAATTGAAACGTTAAAAGAACTTAATTTTTTTAAAACAAAATTTTCTAATGGAATTGATTACTGGGTAAACGATAAGGATCATAGAAATGACGTTAGAATTACTTGTGGTATAAGTGGAGGTGGAGATGGAGGGAAAAAAATAAAATGGGAATCGAATAGAGACTGTCTTGAAAAAACTAACAACGGTAATGAAGCTTTAAATTATATATGTGAAAGGTACTTATCTTAAGATAAAGAAGATTAAAAATTTCAAAATTTAAATAAAAAAAATTATTTTAATCAAAAATCTTAAAATAAATTAATTTTAAATAAAAAACTTTTTTCATCAAACAGCTTTCAAAAAATAATTTTCCCTGATTATTTGCTGCAAAATATTTTGTAAATGTAGTCTATAATTTTAGAATATATAGACAAATTGACATGTGAAATAGAAAACGGCAAAAGAGTTGATGTCATCTTCACCGATTTCTCTAAAGCATTTGATAAGGTATCACATCCTAGACTTCTATTAAAATTAGAATCATATGGAATTCAAGGACAAACTCTTAAATCGATCAGTTCTTTTTTAACCGAACGAAAACAGAGGGTTATACTCGACGAAGCTATATCCAACTGGAAAGAAGTCACAAGTGGTGTTCCTCAGCGATCCGTATTAGTACCAGTTCTTTTTGTCATATACATAAATGACCTTTTAAAAAGTCTTAAATGCCCATGTTGGTCATATGCTGACGACTTAAAAATAATTGGTATAAGCAGTGACGAAACCACATGCCCAATTTTAAATCAAGATTTGAAAACACTAGCTGATTGGACTGAAAAATGGTCAACAGAGCTAAACCTTTCGAAATGCAAGGTGATGCACTTAGGAAAAAAGATATAAAACCAAATAGAGCATGACGAGCATTTGAAGAAAGTGTTAAAGCGGCTCAGGGACACAAGTTTGACGGTAAACCAGAAAAAATGTGTGATTGAAAAAGACAAAGTGGATTTTTATCGTTTGGAGTTGTCAACTTAAGGTGGTAAAATGACCGATGATAAAATAAAAGCGTTAAAAGTTATTAAAATACGAAATGGGAAACTGAATTACCGGTGAATGGTAGTCCGGTAGGACTGAGGGCAATATTGATGCAAAGAAACCAGAGAGATCTAAGGATTGTGAGTATCAATGCATATGCAAGTCAATCTTGAATCATTTTATGAATGAAAAATGAAATTTTTTAATCTTTATTTAAATAAATTTTTTATTAAAATTTTGCTTTTATTATCTTTATTGTCTTTGAATTCTCTTAGATCACTTATACATTTTAATACACTTATTTGCCATTTATCTAAATTCACAAATATTTCAGATATATTTTCCATTAGATCATCTGTTTTAGACGAAGAAATTTTTTGAGAACTTTTCAAAAATCTCTTTGATCACTTAAAATTTTGAGTGAAAAAAGCTATTTTATCTTGTTTAAATTTTTTTTGATATGTTTAGTTTTAATTTAATTTAAAATTTTAAAATAGAATTTTTTCGATTCACTAAAATTAAGCAATAAAGAATCCGAAAAATACAAAATCAAAACCGAACTTATGAATAATGTGATAGAATTATTAAAAGACACATTGTCAAAACCTGAACTGATTATTGGTGTAAAATCGAATAATACAAAAATCTTTTGACAGCCAAAAATAAGATTATCACAACCAAAAATTGATTTTTTTTATGTGCAATGAGAAAAATTGTGTGAGATCTTTTTTCCTTTTATATAAATAAAAAAATTTTTTTCCATCAGGATTATGATATGATATTTTATTTTAAAAAGGCAAAAAATTTTAAAAATTTTGTGTATTTTATTAAAATTTTCTGATATTAAAACTTGATTCTAATTTTATATTGAAATTAAACTCAAAATTAAAATAAAAACATTTTTCTTATGAAAATATTTCACTTTGACCTATTGACTCTTGAAAAATTCTGATTTTACTAATAGAAAATATCTTGAAAATAAAAAAATGAATCCTTAAAAAAATTAAAATACCTTTAGTGCCTAAGAGAATCCAAAAAATTTTCTTGCTTTAAATTAAATTAAAATCAAAGCATCTATCTTAATATTTGTTTATACATTTGAAAAAAAATTGCATCAGTAAACACAAATTGTTTTAATTTAGTTAAATTAATTTCATAGTAAATTATTGTAGTCAAAAAAATTTAACGAAACAAATGTAAATTAAGAAAATTAAATTCAGACTATTTGACATTGTATTTTATTCTAAATTAGCATAGCATAATTTTTATTAAAATTAATTCTTTAATTTTGTTTTCAAGTTTTTTAAAATAATTTGGATTAAAAGACAAATTAACAAAAATATAAAAACAATGTCTTCGGATTCAGAATCTGATGGAAGTTTGACAGACATTTCGAGTAGTGAAGACGAGCTGCCGAATGAAAAAACTAGCCATTTTGGCCAAGAAAAAATCCAGTTGCCATTTTGTCTTAATTTTTGCATTAACTCAATAATCACTTTTTCACTCTCATTATCAATATACTTGCTAATAGGCAACGTGTACTTGACCATACAAAAATCTTCGTCTACTCTCGACTCATTCCACAATCAACTGCTGTTTCCGGGTAAACATTTTTCAGCTAAAAAAATCGATCACTCAAATTCACTTGAACAAATGCCATTTTATGACTGTTCAAAAAATGTCCTAACCAAAGAGGAATGCAATTTGGTCAATGCGTATCATAGTGAATACTTAGCATCTCTGAAAAATTATCTGTCCAATATTGACCAAGATGATGACGAAGTTACTTTTTCAAAACATAGAAATTTTTTTCAACTAGCTAACTCGCTAAAAGTCAACACTTCTTTTTTTATCTACTGACACAAAAAAAGCCTTGAATAAACATTTTTTTACTTTTTTTTAACTCTAAAATTTAATTAAAAAAAAAAAATTAATCTAAAAATTTTATTAATTTAATCTTCTTCTTTTTCACTATATTTTTTAATATCAAAAGGTTTTTCATAGCCGTATATTTTTTGAACTAGTTCAACGTCTTGCAATTGATGAAGATCGATGAATAAATTTCGGTTAGTTTGTTTGAGTCTTACTGTTGAAAATGGCCCTGGTATATCAGGAACAAATACATCATTGATAGAAAATTCAAGCTTATATTCGTTCATGAAAAAACTTAGTAGAATTGCCTTGAATTTTTTTTCCTCGTAGTTGTAGTAGAGTCTACTGACATATCTGCGTCCAAGAAATTGAGAAAACATGGGTGTGACAAATATGAAAAAGCCAGTCGTGCCAAAAACAAATAGCTGGGCGAATATGGACGATGTACTGAGTGAATCGTTCAAAAAAGGCATCAGCATTATTCCAAGTAAACTTGAAGATAGTGACAAAATTTTGGCTGTTTTCAACTGTTTTGTCAATTGACCCACATAGATTAGTTTTCCATTGTATTTTTTTTCCTCTTCGAGATATTTTTTTATCTTAGGTGACATCATTTCCATGCGCATTCTACGCTCTTCTTCGTCATCTAGCTCATTTTTTTGCATAAAAGCTCTCTTAATGCTAATTGAGCGAACTTGAAGACAATTTTTTAACAATTTATTAGGCCGGAAAGCAAATTTTAGTATTAGGCTCATCTAAAATTATTAAATTTTTATTAAAAAATTTAAATTTTTTTTTATTTGATTAAAAAAAGGTTTAATAAAAAACTTTATTTAATTAGAAACTGATTTATTGATTTATGTTTGGTTAAGACTAGAATCATCAAAATATTAAAATAATTCTTTATTTAAATAAATCTATTTTTTATGTGCTTAAAAATTTTTTTTAAATCATTTGTTGGAATAACAAAATCTGTGAAACATGGATTTGATAAACCAAATTTTACCAATAAACAAATGTTCAAAGACAAGAAAGAAAAATTGGAAAAAATATCAATTAATTTAATTACTAGTAAGAAGAAAATTAATAAAAAAAAATTTATTTTTTGATTAAAAGAATTAAATTATATTTTATCATTAAAAATGATCTAATTTTATATTTTAAATATTTTTTTTTAAAGTTAAAAATTTTAATTTTTTATTTATTTTAATTAGATTTTATTCATAATTTGAATGATAACTTAAATTCTGTTGGATTATTCTATATTTTGGCTTCATCACTGAACAGCGAAATCAGTTAAGATTAATTTAGTTAAAGATTAGTTAAAGATTTTCTCCACATGCAGTTCACTTTGGTTCTTATTTTTTTTTATTTTTATTTTCATTACTACTTAGGCAAAATGAAAATATTTTTACATTTTCATATTTTTAGATTTTTTGTGCAATATTTTATTTTTGCTTACCAAATAATTTCAAGGAGTTTTTAAATTTTCTGAAAAATTGCAAAAAAAATCTAAAAATAAATGAAAATGTATAATTGTAAAATTATTTTCATTTTGCCTGCTACTTACCTTGTTCATTATTATTTAAAAAAAAAGGCCATGTTCTTTTTTTTTCATGCGGCTGAATGGAAGAACTAGGATCCATTCCAAACTACCAGGTTTTAAACCAAAATTATATTTCGATTTCAAGGCTAATCAACAGGCTAAACACTTCAATTATTTAAATTGTATATGAAAACTAAATACTTAAAAGTAATAAAGATGTTTTGACTAATTTAAAAATTAAACATTGAAAAATTTTAAATCAAATTTTTTAACAAAATCTGTAAAAATTAAATTTATATTATTGTAAATAGAATGCTTGAATTTAGTGAACTTCAACATTGATCTTTTGATCACAAAGCTATTTATCAATCTTGAGTAAAAAAACCCAAACGATTTTATTAATTAACAAAAAAATATTATTATTAATTAATAAAAATTGCTTTATTAATTTTACAATTCACTTCTTGGAAAATAATTTTAACCAAAAAAAAAAAGTCAATTAGAATTTTCTTATTTTTCAACTGTGAAATTATTGATTTAACTTTTAATATAACACAGTAAACATCATATGTAAATTTAAATGATTTTATATGAAAATATTTTCTCAATTTTTCGATAAGATAAATTTTTGTTAGGTTTATTTTAAAGCTTTTAACTTCAAAAATATATAATTTTTATAGCTTGTTTTGAATTTGATATTTGAATTTCATTTTGAAATTTAATACAAAATGCTAGTTTACCAATAGATTTGAATAGCATTTTTTTTTCTCTATTATCAGACATTTTCAGTCAAAAAACCATGAGCTTGATGAGTTTGCGTGCGTACCACTCAAACTCACACTCGCACTCAACACGCAAGAAAATTTTAGTGTGACACTCACACTCAAAACGCAATTTTTTTGAGTGTCAAAAATTTTAAAATTTTGAATTTGATACAATTTTTTTAGTTTTTAAGGTAACTTTTATATTTTATGGAAACAAATAAAGTATTGTCAATTATTTTATTTTAAGTTTTCATGAAACATTATAGTTCAGATGGAAAAGCGTACATTTTAATTTTTTTAAAAAAATTAGTCTAAAAATTTTACCTAAATTAGGACAAAAAACTTTTTTTTTGGGATTTTAAATAAATTCTTGAAATGGCGAGGTTACAAATCAAAGAAAAGAGATTTTTTTAATGAATATATTTTTTTTAAATTTTAATTTTGCTCCTGGATCTTTTTTATCAAAATATAATGCATAATTTTTTATTTAATTCTTCTTGAGCTTAAACTTATAAATGCAGCTTCACTAGCTGAAAACATGTTAATCTTAACTCGTGAAATCAATTTTAACTTAACAAGATAAGCCGAAAATAAAACATTATAAATCCCTATTATTTTGGTCTCAAAT
>PJRA01000325.1:0-19970 GCA_016987375.1 Brachionus koreanus
AATTTCAATCAAAATTATTTTTATTTAACAAATATAGCTCATAAACTAGTTGGCCGTATTAATGGCCGGCCTGTATTTAGTTGGCCGTATTTTTTTGCGGCCAAAATTTGGGACCGTAAGAATAACCGGTCTAATGACCGCCCGCATATTAGTTGGCCGGATTTGGCGAATACGGTTGCGACCAAAAAAATTTTAGCCGGTTTAGTAACCGTGGTTTAGTAACGGATCCCAACACTAAAATAAACAAAATTTTGAATTTTAGGATATTTCCTTTAAGATCTTGAGAGATATGAAGTCTACTTAAGAGAAAAAAATCTAAGAAAATTTAAAAAACTGCGTAAATGAAAGTTATAATTTAACACTAGAAGCACCAAACGAGTCATTTTGCCTCGTTTGAAAAATTTTTAAATTCTCATATCTTTTGAATGGATTTTTCAAATAAATATATCTTTTTTGAATTGTGTAGACTTAAAAATTTTCTTTAAAAAATGATATTACTCTATAAAATTATTTTAGTTTTTTTATAGAATATTTATGAATTAAAAAAACCTGAAAAATGCTTGGTGCTTCTGGTGTTAAGGAATAAAGCAAACCTGATTGAACCAATGGCAAAAACGAACAGTGGTAAAAATACATTTGGATTTTTTTATTCAAGATTGCTTAATAGCTTTGTTATCAAACGATCAATGCTGAAATCTGCAACATTCAAACTACCTTATAATAATATAATAATATCTATTTTAATCTTTTTTGACTTTGTAAAAAATTTAAAAAATTTCATATGAATTTATCAATGTTTTTTGTTTTCAAAATAACAGATAATTTTATTTTTATAAAAATTATAACTTTAATTTTTAAAACTTTTATTAAATTAAATAAATGAAGTGTTAATCAGTCGATTACGATAAGGGCACTAGCCTGTTGATTATCTGTCAGAGTTCAAGCAAAGATTAAAAACGTTTTATTTTATTAATTTTGATAGCATGATGAAATTTAAAGTGATAAGATTAAATTTTAAATAAAGAAAAATTTATTTGTTTTATAATCTTTATTTAAAACAATAACAGTATATCAAATCAATCAAATCAATTAAAAGCTTCTTCATATACAAATTTATTTTGTTCGATAAGCATTTTAGCAAAATTTTCAATTTCATCTTCAGTAAATACATGGGGCTTTGAATTCTCTAAATTAGTTTTGGTAGTTTTAAACTTTGTTTTTTTTTCTTCAATTTTATTCGGACCATAAATAGACTCGATTGAACTTGTTCGCTCACTTGATGAAACAGATAAACAGTCGAAATCATTCATTTCTAAATTATCATCCACTGTATTTACTGATCGATTTAGGTCATTTTTTAATTTTTCTTTTATTTCTTCATTTTTCAATTCGTGAAATTTCAATCGACAAACTTCAGCCAACTCACATGCTCCATGGTCATAAGCTGAATAGAACAAATCGTTAAACAAATCTTTGTTTCCCAAGTCATCGGCTAATCGAAGCGCTTTTTCGAAGCGCAAATTTTTGACTAAAATAAAAAAAAATTTTCTTGCGTACTTGGACACTTGAATTCTGTATTCCATTATAAGATCTGGTGCCAATTGTTTGCTTGGCTTGTAAAAACCACCAAGCACTCTTTCGCACAAATCGCAAGCATCATTATCAAATTCTATTCTTTCGGACAAAAGAATATTCAGGTTTTTTTGTAAACAACCTAAGCATTCAATTGGCATTCGGTTCCAGTCTAACGACTCGTACAAATTAACCGATTTTTTAACATAATCAATTGATAATTTGTAATTTTTTAAATAAAAATTAGTCAAGTCTAGTGAATTTAAATTTAAGCTTAATCCTATTTTAAATAAACCTAATGGACCTTTTGTGTATTTAAAACAAGACCAAGGTGAATTCCAATCGTTTGAAGAACTGGAAAAAACATCAATCTGATTTGGGCCATTGGAAACAAACAAATTTTCGTTTAGATAAGTGCTAAGGGAATTGAATTTAATAAAAAATCTTGTATTATATTTGAGTGCTATTTCGTTCAGGCCAATGTCCATAAGCTTTAAATCTCCATTTTTATTAATCACATAAAAACAGTAGTTTTCAATTATCCATTCTAAATAATGCCATGGGCCATCACTGATTCTGGACTTTCTGATTAAATTTTTGTAAAAATCATACAAAAAAATCTCACAATTTTCACTCAATATTATTATAAACGATCCTTTTATTTTTGTGCATATAGCTTTGGCTTTCATATAAAATGTTTTAAGTTTGATCTTGACCGGCTTGAAATCTTCTTTTCTTTCTTCTTTTGAAAAACAGTTGTAAACAGAAATGGAATATTTTTGATTATTTATATACTCAATTTGTTCAATTGAGATTAAATTTTGGTCAATATGACCAATTTTCAACAATAATCCTTCAGATTTGTACAAGTATTCTAATAAATTTGAATCCCTTAAATCACTTGTTAGAACTAGAATATTATTCCTCAAATCGTCTCGGTCCAATAAAGATTTTTGACTCATTATTTCTACTTTATTCTGCCACCACAAGGTAAATAAATCGCTACAATCATTTATAAGTATAAATTTTTCCAAATATACATCAGGACAAGTAAATTCGTAGCTAATTGACAAATTTGGATCAAAATTTTCCAATTTTTCCAAATTAGATGAGTTGGAATAATAATCTGAAAATTGTGTTGTTTTCTTGAATATAATCAAATCGATTTTGGATATATCCGAGTAAGAAATAATTAAAATTGAAGATTTTGAGATTTTAAATTGGAGATCACTTAAATTTTTAGAACTAAGTTTCAGCTTTTCCAATGATTTATCAATTAAAATTTTGATCACATCACCAGATATTTGATCAATTAAAAGCCAGATTATGATTCCAGTTTGAGTTACCAGTGCCAATCGACTCTTGCTAAGCCAAAAAATTTTTATTAATTTGACTTGATTAGATAGAAGCGCATCTAATTCTTTCACTTGGTCCTTTAATTTGCTCATTTTATTCGGAACTGTGGCTTTTCGGTTGTGAAGAACAAAATGTCTTCCTTGTTGTATGTTAAAGTTCTCTGCAAACTCGGCATATAAATTTTTCGTATTTGGTTCGAAATGGGTTCGATCATGATAAAATGTGACAGCAACATTTGACTCATCATAACCAATTTGTCTTAAAGTTAAAAAATGAACTGAGCAGCTTACACAGTCCATAATTAAGATCTAAATATTTAAAAAATTCAAATTAACGCTTGAATTAAAATTTTTTTGAATAAGTAAAAATTAAATGAAATAAAAAGTCCTAACGTTGATTTTTTTCATCTCAAAAGATTTTATAAATTAATCATTACAAAATAAATTAATATTAAATTAAAATCAAAACTGAATTTTTAATGAATTTTTTAGAACATCTTAGTATAATCTCTATCATACCGTATTTTGATTATTGCTCATTCCTTTTTATGCGATTTTTCAAAGGAATCAATCTTAAAATTGAGTAATTATACTTGTCTATCTTTAAGTTTAAAACTTTTTTCCCTTGTGATAAAAAGTCTATGTTGATTTTTTCAAAATTTAAGCTTCCATTTAATTTTCAATAATATTAATTTAATTTTTAAAAGTTTTAAAAGAATCTGAATAATTTAACTAGATTACCATGTTAATAAACTTTTTCAAATAAATATGTAATCAAAAACCTTATTCTATTTATTTTAAATATCTTATAAGAAATTTAAATGAATAAATTTTTATCGACCTCTTAAGGAACGGGTACTAGCTTATTTAAATATATTGTAATAAATTGTGCGATTCGTATAATAAAATAATAATAATAAGCTACGACAAGCAGGCTTGCGAAGATGTTTTACTAGGAAAACAGCTATGGTAGCTAGATACAACGAAGACTAGATTCATTTTCAAAGACATACTCGGTATTGGTTAAGATACATGATTAGAACAAAATATAAACAAAGTGTGAGAGAGTTACGGCTAAGACAAATTCAGGATAATTTAAATACGATTAATTCTAAAAAATTTAGTTTAGTATAGTTTTCAAATTTTCAATTATTTAATCATTCATTAATTTAGTCTATTGTCTCTCAAATCAAATTAAATATGAAATTGATTTCACCTACTTTAATTTTTTTATAATATTATGCTGAGTCATAAAATTTTGTGAGTTTTAAAAAAATCTGCAAAATCTTATAGATATCCCAATATTAATGGTTAGATCTTCAATGGTTAGATCTCAGTTAGAATTCGCCATAAACTCTTGATACCCTTTCTTTAAAAAGGATATCGAAATGATAGAAAAGATTCAAGGTTGAGCTACTAATTTAGTTTCAAATTCAAAGCATTTGACTTACTCAACACGCTTATCTAAATTCGGCCTTATTGTGTCGCGCTCAGACTGCACATACCAGCATCCAGCAAGTTTTGCTACTATGCTATTAGAACGCATCACAAAAGGCACATGTGATGTAAACATGCATACTTACGCTACACACAGTCTTCGCTTGATGCACCCGCGCCACAAGTGAATATATATAGAGTTGGATTGAATGAAGCAAGAAACATCATTCAACCACACTTCTTTTCGGAAACTTTAGGCTTTACTAAAACCTCGGCCGAATCAATTAGATCGGCCGATTTCACATATCATTTTAGATAAATAAAACTATTACCAAAACTGAGTAAGCTCTTATTTAATTACCCATCCATAAGGGATAGAAAAGGCCTGACGGACTTAACTTAAATAAATAAAATTGAGTTAGTCGAGTTTAAAAAAAGGGTTAATCTATTGGCAAAGTGGTCAAGTACATGATTTAAGAAGGCAATCAAAGATTTACGTCGTGAACAGATAAAAAATGTTCTTTGCGATTCTATTTTCTCACTAACAGACTTGAATATTTTTACTAACAGACTAGACTTGAATAGTTGAATATTTTTAAGTCGAAAATGGAATGAATGCATGATACTGAAAAAGCGACTGCCAAAGCTCATTAGAGCTCTGCTCGGGTATTTTCCAAGTTGTAGTTCAACTTACTGCTTCTACTAAATTCTGCAAAATTTTATTCAATACAGTTGAAAATAAATCACAATCAATTTTCATAGATTTGCAGACTTCCGCAATAAGTAAAACAGCAGTTATTTCACTTTGTTTCATCTGCAGAAAAAATTTTTGACCGCTAGAAGAAAAGTTATAAAATTTTTTACTTTTTGTTGGGAAAGTTTTGTATGAAGTTAACATGATAGGAGAAAATTTGTTTGAAGAAAAAAGAAAATAAGATTGGCTTGAAAAATTTGATAGTGGTGATGCTAGTTTTCAGAGGAAGAAATGGTCAAGTAGTCATTCTCGATCGAAATGCTCTACTTACGGCTATTTAGAGCAACTCCAAGTTTAGTAATCATCAATTATCAAATAAATGTTACATCTCACTATTAACGATACATTGTCGACTTAATTAAACTAACAAAGTTTAACAGACATGGAAAAATTATTCATCATGACTTTAAAGATTTCGAAATTCAATAATGCATTGAAATTTGTAGAAAACTACTTAGATAAATCTTTAAGATGAACAGTTTTTGAGACTGAAAGTGGATTTATTTTCTAATTATGATGACAGAAATCAACGATTAAACCCATTTCAACCAGCTCCGGCAGTCGTGAAAAAAAGGACGCCTTGATAAAAAGATAAAATACTTTGGCTATTTTTATTGATGAATTGAAAAAAGTTAATAAAAAATGCTAATTTTTTTTAAATCTCCCTAATATATTTAATTCCTTTTTAAAGATAGATTTTTTTCACAAAAAATTTGACTTTTTAAAATTTGACAAAAATTTTTTTTAATTAGGCCTTTCTTTGAAATATTTGACAAAAAACATTTACCCTTTTTTCAATTCTATATTTTTGTTTTATCTTTTCTAGATCTTATTTTCTATTTTCTCTTTCCAATAAATATTATTCAACCCATATAAAATAAAAAACATATTAAATCAATTAAATGTTATATGATGATAAATCTACTTCCAGTTCAATTTTCTCGAAAATCTAGTCTCCTAACAAATTGGCATTAAGTAAAAAGTAAAATACTGAAATTGTATTATTTCAAATAAAAAAAATATTTTTATTTGAAATTTTTAATTTTTCTTTTAAATGACTTGAGGCTAGAAAAACTGAACCGTAAAAATGATTTCTTGAAATTTAAAAAAATTTTTCACCAAATTTAATCTGTAAAACAATAATTGAAAAACTTTAAAATTTTTGATGAAAATGAAATTAATTGAAAAAATGACTTTCTTACTTTTTTATTATTAAATTATTTGAAGATATTTAGACAATGATTATTTTTTCTCTACTACTTTTTTAAGGCTCATAATATTGAAACTTAATGAAAATCTTATAAATAAAATTAAAGATTTTAAAAAAATGATTAAAATAGAATGTTAATAATATTAGAATTAAGTTATTTAAAAAATTAACTTTTTCTTTTAATTTTTATATAAAGCAACTAATAATAAATTATACAACTTAATTGTACAGGTTCTTTAAAACCAACTTAAAAGTTTTTAATTAAATTTTATTTTTTTGCTATCTTCATTAGTGTCATTTTTATAATTCATGTGTTGACGCTTGTGACTAATTTTTTTTGAACTGGCTTCTAAATCAAGCATTTCATGATCATTTTCAAAATCGGTCTTAAACCTTTTTTCTCTACGTTTTAAAGCTTCACTCAATGAAATTTTCTCTAGTTTTCTTTATTTAGCCAATTTAAATTTAAAGGCTAAAAGAATTTAAATTAATTTACAGTGAAACCACGTTAGTTTGCTCACATTTGTGCGATTTTTTTATACGCTGTGGCTGAGGCTTAATAAATTTCAAATATAGCTCAATTAGTTCTTGCTTCGAATGGCTAGAGTCAAATTTGACACTTTTCTTAAAAAAGTTAACTTGAACCAAAATCAAACAAAGGAAACTTAAAGCATACATTTTCTAGAGTTATTTTTAATTCCTCAATAGACATTAAACCTGGTTCAATCTCCATCTAAAACAAAATTAAAGATTAAAAAATAAATTGACAAAAAAATATATGGTCTTGCTAGCACCATTTAGAATTCAAAATTTAATTTGATTTTAAAAAAAAATTTATTTACACTTGAAAATATTATTATCGGAATTTAATTTTTAGATTTAATCTTTTTTAAATTTTTATTTGGCGTCATAATTGTGTCCGAAACAGAACGTTTTAGAGCCACTTTTTCTTTTTTTTCTAATTGATTAATTTTTTCTTTTTTAAATTCAACTAGATCATCTATAAACATTACAGTCTGAGCCCAGCCAGCATACTTACCCCACATTTGCCTAAAACTATCCGCTATTTCTCTGTAAGTTTTATCACTAAGAGACTTTTTAGCCTCTTTGGGAACAAAATTGTACATATTTCTAGCTAAATTTAAAACATGCGTATCAACCGGGATAGCTTCTAATTTATCCAAAGACATTAGACTAATGCAATCGGCCACTTTTTTACCAATACCGGGTATTTTGACCAACTCATTTACTGTTTCATTGTAATTTCTTTGTCTCAAAGAAAACAACCATTGTTCATCAAAATTATTTTTAATATAAAGAGCAGCTTGATGAATAAATTTAGCTCTATATCCGAAATTCAGTTTTCTTAGTTTATCCTCAACGTCTTTTTGGCACAAACGGTCAATAGATGGAAACGTGTAATAATTTATGTCGTTTAGTGTACCTATTAAATCACCAAAGTGTGAACACATATTATTTACCATTTGAGTAATCCGCTTTATATTATTGTTTGAAGAGCAAATGAAAGAAAATAAATTTTCGACTGGATCGAGTCTAAGAACTCGAATACCATTCAAAACATAGCCATATTGTTCAATTCTTAGACGAAATTTTTCGTCTTTTTGTGACCAATTTGAATAGAGATCGGCAAGATTTTCGTTTAAATGAAAATAGTCTTTCAATTCTTGGTCTATATTTCCAATATTTTTTGTTATTTGTTGATTATAATGAACAGTGTATTCTATAGATTCCTCCATTTGTTTTAAAGTGAATATTTTGTCTCGTATGACACCTGTAAACTCATTTTGATCATGATCAGATATAAACCAACGAAAAGACTGTCCACCTCTTAAACACGCTTTTAAATTGAGCTCTGTTTTTGAATAGGAGAGAATTCCTTTAATAAAATTAAGTGTCATTTAATGACCTTAAAAATGTTGTTTCCTAGGTTATTTCTTTCTTTTTTATTTTGATGCTACATTTGTTAAAAAAATATCTTTTTAGAGAATATAAATTGATGTTTTAAAATAAAATTAACAAAATCATAGATTATTTAATTTGATTCAATTCAATCACAAATATATTTTAATTCTAAAATAAAAATTAACTTAATAAATTATTTAAATTTTTTTTAGTTTATTTAAAATACAAACAAGATAATTTTATTTTAATTTTATTGAACTTTGATTTTAAATTATAAAAGTGATTAAATTCAGATATTTCCAGCTGATAAAATATTTAAGGTCTTATTAAGCAATTTAATTAATAATTTATTTAAATAAATTTTTTTCGAATTTTTTAGAGTTGATTTCTTCAAATTCAAGTTTTAAAAAAAATTATTTTACCTTCATGATATCTTAACTTTAATTAATATTCAAAACTTAGAATTTAATGAGCCTAAATACCTTTTTTAATTTGCTATAAATTTTAATTGAATTTTTTTAAAAACTCAAAAAAGAAACGCTTGTTACAGTTAATAAAATAATAACCAAAATAAGTTGTTTTTTTTTAATACTTATGCATTAATTTTTTATTTAAAATTAGTTTATTTTAATTTTTGGATTTTTCAATTTTTTTTAAAAATCTTAAGTCTTCTATTTGAACTTTAAATTTTATTTAAATCTGGAAAAAAGCTATCGTATGATTTAAGTTTAACAAATAAAATGAATTTCATTAGTCAAAATAAACTCCAAAAAAATTTGTTTTATTTACTGCTTAGCAATTAAAGAAAATGACGTAATAAAAGATAAATCCTGGGAGTTTATAATTTAAATTTTTTAACTGTCTCAAAAATAAATAAAACAAGTGAAAGCGGGGTGGAATTATAATTTTATTCTAAGAAAAATATTTTAACAGTATTTCTTATTTCATAATTTATTAGCTTTTTATGAACTAAATTCACTTGTTTTAATGTTAGAATTTTTGGAAATAAATGAAACCAGCAAAATTAATATTAGCTATCTAACAGCTATTTTTAAGGAATGTGCCTCATAGAAAGAATTATAAAATAGATCATTTAGCGATTTTTTCAATTATTTAGGTAAATTAATTTTATTCTAACGCGTTTTTCTAATGCCATTTATTTTTATTTTAAATTGAAAAATTTTTTTTGTTAGAAAAATTTCAAAATAAATAAAATAGCTAATATTGTTTTGTTTATTATGGAATAGTTAAGAGAGTCAAAATTTTCTCTTTAACCAAGAATTTTAAGCAGTTAGGCTGATTTCAAAATATACAATGATTTTTATAAATCCAAAAAAATACAAGTCAAACAAATAAGCCTAATTTTATCTATAAATTAGACTTCATTTTAAGTCATTTAGTTTTTAACGAGAAGCTTAGAGGTATGGCAATTTTTCTAACACTTGGTCTTATTTACCATTGTCATACTGCTTGGCAACAATGATGTCAATCAGCTTCCATAAAACTAAACATTAAACATTTAAATATACCTGAAATCTGTTAGAAAAAATTCATTTTATTATTCAAAAAAAAAATTTAGATTGATTTACCAGAGTATTTTGACTAAGCTTTTCTTAACTATAATATCAGTTATATCAAGAAAATAAAATTTTAAAAAGTGGTCCGACTTTATATTGTAAAAAAATGGTTCGACATAAACTCAAGATCGTTCGATTTTAAGAAATTTTTTTAAATTTAAACTAGAACTCAAATATCTTAGTGCTCCAAAATTTAAAATAAAGTACGATTTTGAAAAAATAATTCATAGTAATGGCTGGTTTCTTCCGCACTTTAAAGACTAAATAATGGCATTTTTTCTCAAAAAAAAAATATTTCTCATTTTTCACAAATTTGCATTTGTCTAGACTTGCACGGAGTACTCGTTTGTTAAAACCTAAATCTTTCATAAATATTGCAATATTTCTAAATTATGAAATTTGAGTAACTCAATTTAGGGTTCTTTTAGTAATAAATTTTAGCTTTTTAGAAAGAGTTCCATCAGCATCATCATCCCGGAGATGGAAAGCCAAAAAATTCTTAGTGACGTGTTCAAATTGTTCAGCGGAGCTAGTGTATACAATCCGTTCGAGGTTATTATAATTATGATATCGATATGCATCAGCTTATCAATTTTGTCGAATACAACCAATGTAACAAAACCGGATAACGAGCTGCCAAAGATTCCCGCCATTGATCATAGCTCAAACTTCTCATTTTTAATGCTATTAAGATGTATTGCTTTCATTTGTGTCCTCTTTCAGCTGAAAAAACTTCACAAAATTCATTCAAAATTTAACTTCTGTAATTTTAAAATAATTAAAAATATATTTTTTAAAGTAATTTTCTTTGCTCATAGTCTTTTCCATTATGGTCACTCTTGTTGCCAGTATTATTTTAAACAACGCATTGCTTAGTTGGTTTAAATTCGAAATATCCAATTCTTTTATCCTTTTTGTGTAAATCGAAGTAAAAAATTATTAAAATTTTAGAATTAATTCTTTATCTAAAGAGACATTGTTATTTATACATTACTGTTGATTGATGTAAAAAAGTGTAATTTGATATTTAATAGTGCATTCGAGATCAAAAATTTGAAAGAAGCAAAAAAATCAGTAGTCCAAAATTTGGCATCATGTGCATCAAGCTCAAGTTTAGACACATTTTGTATGATCCTATTGATTGCATTGGGAAATTTAAGCGAATCGAAAGAGATTAAAAATTTTTCAATATTTGGTTGCTTGTTGCTGGCCTCAAACTTTTTGATATCATTAACCATATTTCCGGCTCTACTCTCTCTCATTCTTCAAGTAAGTTTAATTTTATTCTTCTCTTATAGGAAAAAATTAAATCAGTTTAAAGTAAAATACTCATAAGCTTTTTATTTAAAAAAATATTTTATATGATTTTTTTAAAAAATAAAAATTGACAGGCAAAATTGAAAGGAAACCTTAAATCTTATCGTGATTAAAAATCGAATTGCTATCTTATCAGTCTTTTGTTTTTTGAGTCAAAATTTGATAAAATTAAACGTAATACAAGAAAGCTTCATAAAATAACTAAATCAGGTTATTAATAAGTAGACTATTAAAAAATATTAAATTCCAAAGAGAAAATAAAGTGTTTTAAATTAGCTATTTTATCAATATTTTTGTTGTTTTCTATTAAATAGTCTTAAAAGATGAGTTTAGCTTTTATAAAAATAAAAAATAATAAAAAATAACCTAAAAATTTTATCTAATGTCAATAAAAAATATCTTTAAATGAAAAAAATAAATTGTCTGATTGAAAATTATTCTATTTAACTTAAACCATTTAGATTTAATTTTCAATTGATTCAAATTAGCCTGTAAAAGTTAAAATATTAAATTTCAAATATTTTGTTCTAAAATTTTTAGTTTAAATCAACCAACGAAAGTAAAAATTATGACAAATTAGAAAAATCAAAATCCGAAATTCAATTAGCTAGCAATGCGACACCTTTAACAGCTTTGAATTCACTGAAGAATCCAGTTTTAGTCTATGTTAAGCTTTTGATGACTCTATTTTTAACTGGCGTTCATTTAAAGTTAAAGTTTTTTAATGACAAAGAATTCCAGACATCAAGTAAAAAAATTAAGACTTAAAAATAAATTCAATTAAACAATGGCTATTTCTAGATCATTCGAATAGTACCAGTGATAAACAAGAACAAAATGAACTATATGTCGATTCAAAAGATAAATTATTGCTTTACACCGAATCTTGTTTACTCATTTCACTAATAATATATATATTTTCGACCAAATTTATAAAAAGAAATGAAGAGAAAGATTCACAGTGTCAAACAATGGTGAATCAAAGGAGCGTTAGTTGTCAAACCGAGCAAGCAAATACTGAAAGCGAAATAACTGCCGAGACAAAACAAAATATATTTTGTAGCACTGAAGAGTGTCTTAAATACATGAAAGAAAATCCAAAAAGGCTATTGGAAGATTTCAGTCAAGAGCAAATTGTTGACTTGGTTCTTAAAAAACACATTCCCATCTATAAACTAGAGAGCTATTTTAAAAATGCAGAACGTGCTGTGTGCATACGCAGAAAAGTTATTGAGGCCAAAATGAACCAAGAATACACATTTAAGAGCTTACCATACGAAAGATATGATTATTCAAAAATAATTGGCTCTTGTTGTGAAAATGTGGTTGGATACGTTCCAGTTCCGTTGGGGATAGCCGGTCCTCTTTTAATCGATGGCAAATGCTATCAAATTCCGATGGCTACTACTGAGGGGACTTTGGTGGCTAGCACAAACCGAGGCTGTACTGCTCTTTCGTCATCCCAGGGAGTTTTTACTAGAGTTCTTTCTGATGGAATGACTCGAGCTCCTTTAGTTGAATTCCCAAGTGCAATGAGGGCAGCTGACGCAAAAGAGTGGCTTGAAAATCTGGATAATTTTTCTTCTATCAAAAATGCGTTTGATTCGACCAGCCGATTTGCTAAGCTTGAATCGTGCAAATGCTGTATAGTCGGAAAATATTTATACATTAGATTTAAATCAACAAC
Source organism: Brachionus koreanus (assembly GCA_016987375.1). Classification (NCBI taxonomy): domain Eukaryota; kingdom Metazoa; phylum Rotifera; class Eurotatoria; order Ploima; family Brachionidae; genus Brachionus; species Brachionus koreanus. The sequence continues at coordinate 12,833 of PJRA01000325.1, forward strand.
AGGTGATGCAATGGGTATGAATATGCTTAGTAAAGGTTCAGAAAAAGCCCTGCTTGAATTGCAAAAGCATTTTCCGGATGCAAGTGTAAAAAGTGTAAGTGGAAATTATTGCACTGATAAAAAATCTTCGGCCATAAACTGGATTGAAGGTAGAGGAAAATCCGTTGTGTGTGAAGCAATTTTGAAAGGTGATGTTGTCAAATCGGTATTAAAAACAAGTGTTAAAGAATTAGTTGATTTAAATTTGACGAAAAATTTGGTAGGCTCGGCAATGGCCGGAAGTATAGGTGGTTTTAACGCTCACGCTGCAAATATAGTAACAGCAGTTTTTATTGCATGTGGACAGGATCCGGCTCAGGTTGTTGAAAGTAGCAATTGTCTGACGTGGATGGAATGTGTAAATTCAGACGATTTATACATATCATGTACAATGCCTTCCATTGAAGTTGGAACTGTGGGAGGAGGAACAATCCTTGACGCTCAGTCATCATGTCTCAAATTGCTTGGTGTTCATGGTGCAAACGAGAATGCCGGACAAAATGCTTCCAATCTGGCCAGAATTGTGGCATCAGCAGTTATGGCTGGTGAATTATCGTTAATGTCCGCTTTGGCCAGTGGTCATTTAGTCAATAGTCATATGAAATACAATAGATCGACTATTAATTTGGTTAGCCAAGCGTTTTCTACAAAAATTAACAATCATCTTTAATCTATCCATTATTTTATTAAGTTTTTGTATTTTAAATTTTTTTTTTGAAATTTGTTTGAATTTTAAATTGAAATTATAATAAAATCTAAAGAAAATTATTTCATTTAAAAGCTACTGTTTTTCTATGACCTTTTTTATTTAGTCTCTATATTTAGGAATGTGAATAAATTTTTAAATTGAAAAATTATTTTTACTGTCTTATCATTCTAATTCTTTTAAAATTTTATTTTTATCTTAAAATCCTAGATTAAAATTATGAAAGATATTATTCGTAAAATCAAGAGTAATTGAATAAAATCATAAATCTATTTTGCTATTGCTTTTCTAGTCTTATGCTGTCTAACATAATATTGAAGACGAATATTTTTCTCAAAGTGAAGCATACATTCGTTCTAATTGTTCAAAATAAAGCTCTGTATTTATATCACTACCTTCTGGACTGAAACCACCTACCTCTTGAAAATTCCACCAAACACATAACTTCATTTTTTTTAATCAAAGCGTCGTATTCTCACGTCTAACTGAGCTGGTTTAGACGAGTCTAAACACTGATTTCTGTTATCATAATTTCGAAAATAGAACTACTTATAATCACAGATGATCCGTCTGAATTAGACATATCATTTTAAGTTTATTCTGTTTATCTAAATGTATAATATGACTTAAAATTTAGAATTACAAAAAGGCTTATATTTTTTTGTAGTAAGAAAAATGAATTTATTAAAGATATTTTTTTTCTTTATTTTATAATTATCTGAGGTTTTGTGAAATTTAGTACAATAGAACAGAAAAAAATGTTAAAAATTCTTACTACTTTTCTTTTATAAGTCAAAAGCAAGTTCTGTAAATGCAACATGGTGCAGCATTCAAAGTTGCACTAATATGAAAAATCTGAGAAAACTCTGCAGACTTAGCATAATTAAAATTTGGACAAATCTGGCTATAGTGCATTTTGCAGAGTACTGTGATGGTTTTAACTTAATCAATTTATTAATCAGATCTTCATGCCAAACCCTATCGAAAGCTTTAGAAATGTCAAAGAAAAGGGAACAAACTATTTTCTTTTTATTAAATAACTCTACAATTATCTGAATCAAAAAATAAAGATTATAGGAGGTTCGCCGGTGTTTCCTAAAACCAGATTGCTCTTGGAAAATTAATGAATTTAGAAAATTGATTAGTCTTGAGTATACTGAACGCTCTAGTAATTTTCCTAGACAACTCGTAATACTGATTGGTCTATAGTTAAAAGGATCTTGTGAAATAATTGCTTTTTTTTAATCATAGTAATGTTTGCAGTTTTCCATGATTTGGAAACTATACCTAGACGAAAAAAACGATTATAAAATTCTAAGATCTCTTTTAATGAATTTATGGGTAAATTTTTTAGAATCAGGTTATGTATCTGGTAAGCACCTGAAGCTGCTTCACTTTTTAGTCTTTTTAATGCGAGAGTTAGTTCATTTGGGAAAATAGGATCATTGAAATTAAGTTTATTGTAATTCTTGAAAAATTAAGAATCAAAATTAGAGATGTCATTGTCCTTATCACTATCTATTAGATCAGAGTTTGGACTAAATGTTGAAGAAAGTATCTCTCCGAAACATTTCCCTTTTTCTCTATCCGTTTTTAATCACAGTTGGAATTAATTTTTTATCCTTTCTGTGACCTAAATTTATTAATTTATTTTCCTAAAAGGCCTGCTTGACAGTGGATTTTTCGGCATTTTTTTAACACTAGAAGCACCAAGCGAGTCAATATGACTACTGAAAAATTTTTAAATCCTCATATCTTTTGAATGGATTTTTCAAATAAATATATCTTTTTTTTAATTATGTAGATTTTAAAATTTTCTTTAAAAAATGATATTATTTTACAAAATTATTTTAGTTTTTTAATAAAATATTTATGAATCAAACCTAAAAAAATGCTTGGTGCTTCTATTGTTAATGAAATCGAACCAATTTTGGTTCCAAAATTTTTTTTAAAGTTTTTTTACCCAACTATATCTGGTGGTAGACTGGTTTTGTAAATTTTTTCTGATTGATTAGGTATGCTTTTTTGTGAAGCATGAATGATTTTTTTTGTAATTTTATCATCCAGCTAATCATTTGAAATTTGAAAGTGGGTTTCCAGCAAAGTAATCTCTATCTACATTTAGAATATTCTTAAAAAGTTGTCAGTTAGCTTTCTTATAGTTAGATCTTCTAGTTGTAGATTTGCTTTTTATGAAATAGTCGGTAGAAATAGATGCTTCAATTGGAAAATGGTCACTTATCATATCATGGTTATTAAGAACACAAAAATCATTAACCTTGTCTATTAATGAGAAAGGAACTAAAAATATTATAAGAAGGATACTTGTCATTAATTACTAGAAAATTCAATCATTTATTTGAAAAAATAACTAATTTAATTTAAATTAAGTTGTATCTGTTAAAAAAATAGTAATATTAATTTCGAAAGAAAAAACAACAAATTTGCTCAGTTCATTGGGTTTTAAATCAAAGTGAAGATTTTGAGCTTACCAATTTAAAATCCAAATGTGACACTTTAGATTAGATCAATTGTGATATAGATTGTCTAATTAAGTTAGTAAATTTTTTGGTTAAGACTTAAAACTGAATCATTGAATTTTGAAAAAATGAACATGTTAATGAGAATATTCTTTTTCAACTTAAAAAATTTCTTAATTTTTTAAATTAATTTTACTTTTATTTGTTTAAATGTTTAAATTTGATATTTTTATAAGAAATCATCGACAAGTACTAGCTAGTCGACCTTAATCTATAATCCTTTAATAGTTCTAACCCTCTTGAATAAATTTTTGGTCAATGAGATATCACATTAGAATGAAAGATGAAGGTCAAAAGTATAATGTAAAAGTATTGGAAGGATGAAAGATTCCATTTTTAAAAAGTTTATGATGAAAGATTTATGATTCAACGAATTCTAAAAGTTAATGATTTTAATGAAATTAAGTAATTTAACAAATATTTTTTAGATAAAAAATATAAAATAATGTATAAAATTTAACTTGGAATAGCAAAAAAAGCTACTTTGAATCTAATAAATTATCCATGGCAACCAAAATTTAATTGTAGCTAAGTTAAATCGAATATAATTTCATTTTATTAATTTATTACTTATAAGTCCGCGAAAATGCCAAAATTTCAGCAGATTCCAACAACAATCGAAGCCCAATATGTAGCTCGAACTGTCGGACCAGCACTAAGCAAAGGCCTGGCTGAAATAGTTGAAAAACGTCCAGTTGATCCAGTTGAGTATTTGGCACAATTTTTGCATAAATTTGTCGAAAATCGACGTGAGGCCGAGAAGGAGAAAGAAAACAACGTTTTAGTAGAAAAGCTCAGAGTTGAAAAAGAAGAAGAAGAGCGACGCCAAGAAGAAATGAAAAAAGAAGCAGAAGAACTTCGAGAAAAAGAAGAAGAATTGCGTCGTGAAAAAGAGGCTGAAGAAAAACGAAAAAAAGATTTAGAAGAACTCGCAAAGCGCAAAGAAGAGGTTGCAAATACTGCACCTGCTCTACCTTCTCTCGCTGAAGAAGAGGACCAATTGGTAGAATTTGGTGAAACAAAGCTTCATCAGCAAGCAGCAGTGGCAGGCTCTAATCTTAGCGTTTTGCTTAAAGAAAATTATAGTCCTGCAGCTAGAAACCAAAAATTTAAAACTGCCAGAGAAGTTGCCAACGAACTTGGTTTAGCTGAAAACGTTCAACAAATTGATGAGTATATTTGGGATTTGGTAGCACAAGAAAAATATAAGCAGCTAAATGATCTTGTCTTGCTTGGGTTTAATGAGCTTTTTTCAATAATTGAAGCAAAATATGGAAATGCTGATCAAATGAAACAAAACGGTATGGAAAAACAAGCTGAACAAATTTTTACAAATTTACCTGCTCTCCAGCAAAAGATCAAAGAAATTAAGACGCATGTAGAATCGAATAATTTGGAATCATTAGAAAAAGAAGTCGATAAAAAATGGTATTTATATTATAGAGATGAACAGGGTAAATCACCTCTACATAAAGCTATTGAAAGTAAATATTTCAACATTGCAATATATTTGCTAGAAAAGAGTCCTCTTTTATCTAAACTTAACGATTGTGTAAGTTTTTGTTATTTTTAAATTAAATTTAAATACTAAATATTTTTATTTTTACACAGAATGAAAAATATCCTATTGATTATCTGAAGCAAATTGATGTAGCCAGTCTTAACGAGAATGAGAATCAATTTTTTCAGACTTTATCCCAAAAATTGGTTTAAATTTTTTTATTTTAATCTATATCTAACTTGATTTTTTTTTAAATAAATAAGTATATATTTTAGTTTTATTTATATTTGTTGAAAAAAATAAAAATAAATCTAATAAAAATAGATATATTTATTTGAAAAATCCATTCAAAAAATAAGGTTCATTTTAAAATGGACCTTTTTTCGAAAAAATGTTTTTTCTATATTTTTTCTAAACTATTGTAATTTTGTATGAGGTTTACATTTTTATCAAAATAAACTCTTTATCTCATTGCATTTCATAGTTAAACCGTTTTTGATATTTTTGACTAAGAATTGAATCTTATAAAAAAATGCAAAATCATAACTATTCATAACGAAGACATTTAGAAATTCATTAAATTCATTATTAAAAAATTAACCCCACATGTATCGCCACATGTATCCTTATATATAATCTGAGATACATATATGTAAGCCGAGATACATATATGTATCCGAGATGTAATTTTTACATTAGTACCCTTGGGCCGGTCTATCCGATCTTTTCGTTAGACGTTTTGGAGCAACTATTTATGCTCCATTCTAACTTAAACGCCCATGGTTAAGTTAGTTAACTAATCCAGTGATATCGACAGAGATGTCGCTATATCACACGAGAATACATAAATGTATTTTTCTACAAAATATTTTTGTAAGAATACATAAAATATGTATTCTCGGATACAAAAAAAAAATTGTATTTTTTTGATTCATAAAATACATATTTTGTATCCCGAGATAAATTATGTATCCGAGGATACATGCCAAAAATGAGGTTAATGGGACTCATCTATACCAAAAATTCTAGTCAAAAATATCAAAAACGGTATAATTATGAAAAGGAATAAGATAAAAAGTTCATTATAAAAATGTAAACCTCATACAAAAGTACATAACAATGTGTTATTTTTTAACAAATTTCAAAAAGGTTACAAATTATTTTATAAAGTAGCAGTTTCAAAAAATTTATATTTTTTTTCTGCTTTTTGAACAATTCCTAAAAAAAACAAACTGATCTAAATAGCTTATGCCTTAATCTAAGAAGAGAAAAAGAAGAGATTTGCAAAAAAGGACAATATCGTTATCAATTTTTAACAAACAGAGTTGTTGAATCATGGAATAAACTACCAAAAGAAGCAAAATCAACAAGAACAATGGCAATAATTGATAAAGAAATATTCAAGCATAACTCACAAGGACTGCAATAGCGTTAATGGCTAAGCGCATATTATTTATTAAATCATTTTAATCTAAATTATTAAATCAAAGTCTTTTTTCTTATGATTATGAATCAATGTAAAAAATTTGAAACTTTGTTGAAAAAGATCTTCTAAAATAAATTGGTTTAAATAAGTTCAAAAAAATAATGAAATTCTTTTTTAGTTTTTATTTTCTTGATCTAATAAATATTCTTTAAAGAAAAATGTTCGTTTTTTTTATTAAATGATTATAAAGTCTCAATGAGTCTCTCCATGGGCAATTTGGTATTCTTTACGACTACGGTGATGAGCCTCACCAATTGTCCACGAATAAATTGCATAGCCTAATAATAATGGTGGCATTACATATGGAGCTTCTTCGGTAATGCGACGTAAAGTGTTTGGCAAACCAGTTTTGATAGCCTTGGCAAATGGTCTTTGCTCGTATGGTGACAAAGTAAACCAAATTTGATTTCTTACATAGGCCAAATTTCCGAATCCTTTGCCCATTTTGCTTTTTTATTCTAAAATTTATATAAATTAAACTAAATTTTATTAATTTAAAAAATGTATTTATTTTTTTGAAATATATATTATTTTACATAACGCTTGAAAATTCATTTTTCATATTAAATATTCATTTAAAAAATAAACGCTTTAAAGAACTTATGTGTTGAATAAATATAATTATAATTTTTGAATAATGCAATTTGCAATATTGCATTTTTTAACTCAATATGTTCAAAAACTAAGTTAACTTTCAGACTCACTGTTTATTCATTAAAAAAGAAATAAAATTAATTGACATAACGGGTGATGCATAAGTAAATGGACAAAAATTAAAAGCGAATATCTCAAAAAATAAAAATCATATTAAGTTCTGGTTTTTTTTCTGATGTAAAAAATTTATTTCTCAATAGAATTATGATTTT
>PJRA01000325.1:21115-78028 GCA_016987375.1 Brachionus koreanus
AATCGTTAAAGCCATCAGTATCATTTGTTAACAAATATTGATTTAGCTTTTTTGATTTAATACTTAAAATTAGGCTCTAAAAATGATCAAAAATTTATATTGAATTCTAAAAAAAATTAGGTAAATTCATTATATTTTGCTTGCCATCTAAAATAAATTGACAAAAAAAACTAGTAGTTCAATAAATTATTTTTGATTGCTATTTAACTGATTTTTCAATGACTCCGTAAATCAAAATTATGTTTTACGGATCTAAATCATCAAAATCTTTATTATATATTTTTTGATGTGATTAAAGTATTATATTAGAATTATTTTATTTTGCTTTAATCATCGTCTGTTATGAGCTTAATATCCCAGACAGAAAATGAATTTTCCTTGTAAATAATAACAATCAGGTCGTAATTTCTCATAATACGACATTTTTTAAGTATAAAAGCTTTTGCAGACCAAAGAAAAAGTCCTAGAGCTTAGCAAATGATTATATCTAAAATTTAAATTTTTCAAAAAATAGTTATTGGAAAGAGCTATGGTGTATTTAGTCAAAAAGTATGTATCAACTTTTACTCTTTAAACAAAGGTTCGTTTTTCAATAATATCTTTTTAGTTCAATCATTATATTTTTTCAATTAAATTTTTAAAAACAAAAAATTTTTATGAATAAATTTTTTATTAGTAAATGAATTTTGATTTTTAAGCAATATAATATACCATATTATAAATCAATATTATAAACCAGTTTTTGGTATGATTTTCTAATTAAAATTTTTCTCTATTTTTGAAATTTAAACAGAAAAAAAGTTAACTTACTTTCATCTTTCTAAAAGAAAATTTAAATAATTCAAATAAATTTTAAAGAAATTTATTTAATATTTATCAAAGAATAAAAAAAATGTCAATTGTAAGAATCTGATTTTTATTTTATTTAAAATAATTTTATATTTTATTCAAAGACAATCGAAAAAGCCAGAGAGAAGATAATTAATAATCCGAATTCTTTAGACTCATGGAACATTTTGATCAAAGATGCCCAGGTAAATCAAAGATTGAATGTCGAAAATTTTTTTTCAATTTTTTTAAATAAGGAAAAACCAATGGAAGAAACTCGACAATTTTTCGAACAGCTCATTACTCAATTTCCGACCAGCTCTAAATACTGGAAAATTTATATTGAAGAAGAAATTCGACACAAAAACTACGACCAAGTTGAAAAATTATTTGAGCGATGTCTCAATAGTATTTTAAATATTGACCTTTGGAAATGCTTCTTGAATTATTTAAAAGAAAATAAGCGCAATCATGAAGATTACAAGTAATTTAAAAAATTTAAAAAATTTTAAATTTTATATATTTTTTTTTCAAGTAAAATAATGATACAAGCATATGATTCAGCGGTGAAAAAAATTGGACTTGACGTCCTCTCATACTCAATATGGCTAGATTATGCAAATTTTTTAAAAAATTTAGATTTAAATGTTACAGATCAAAGTGATAAACTTACTCTTTACGAATCGATTCGTAAAATCTATCGAATGGCACTTGAAAACCCCATGGCAAATATAGATCAAGTTTGGAAGGAATATTGTGCTTTTGAAAATGTAAAATTTTGCAAAAATAATTTTCTTTACTGATCAAAAATATTTAAAGGAAGAAAATTTGATCGAATCGCTCAATAAGGAATTTCAATATGTTAAAAAAGTGTCTAAAGAATACGAAAATGTGACTAGGCCATTAGAGCGAAATCTACCTTCACTGAGTTTAGAATATCCTCTTGATGAAGATGAAGACATTCGTCAATTACATGCTTGGAAACGCTATATTTTATGGGAAAAGCAAAATCCTCTAAAATTGACTAGTCACCGAGATGTTATACGAAGAGGTAATTTTAGATTATTTATTTTTTTATACTTTTATTAATTCTTTTCAATAAAAATAACATTAAAACTAAAAAATTACTTTTATAAGTTATTTTTGCATATGAACAAGCCTTTCTTTGTATGGCATATCATTGTGACTTGTGGCATGAAGCGGCTTTATTCTTGAAAAATCAGAAGGAACCCTTGAAAGCAATTGATAAATTAGATGACAAAGAAGTCATCGAAATTACAGAAACAGCTGCTGCAAGTCTTTATGAACGAGCTATTTCAACTTTTATGAAAACTAGTTGTCTCACTCATTTGGCTTATGCAGATTTTGAAGAAGTAAGATAGTAGAAAAAGTATAATAATAATAATAATTTTGAAATTAATTGAATTAATTTAGAGTCGGTCAAACATTAAAAAAGTTTATGATGTATACGAGAAGTGCATTAGCGAAGAAAATCTTGATCAAGCTACATTAGCTTGGATTCACTATATATTCTTCGTTAGACGTAACGAAGACATTCATGCTGCAAGAAAACTTTTCAAAAGAGCCAGACAAGATTCCAGAATTACTTATCATCTATTCATTGCTAATGCTTTGCTGGAATATTTTCATTCAAAAGTAATTTTTGTTTTATTTCAATAAGCTGATTTATTTTTTATTTTTATCAGGATAAAACTGTCGGTTTCAATATTTTTCATTTGGGAACGAAAAAATTTTCTCATGAGCCTGGTTATATGCTTGCATTCATTAAATACATGTCTCATCTAAATGAAGATAACAATGCAAGAGTTCTTTTTGAGAGAATTTTAACCACTGAAGATATTCCTGCTTACAAGACAAAGTAAGAAATCTTGATTCATATAAATGCTCAAAGAAATTTTTTTTTAAATTTCTATAAAATGGACTAATAGATTATTTACATAATTAAAAAAAGTTCGTTTAAAAATTTTGATTTTTTAGTTTTTAACTTTCGGTGTATAATTTTCTCTGATTTAATTTTGATCAAAAAATTTGAATTAATTTATTTTATTATTTTAATTCAAAAATAAAATTTTTCATAGAGTTTTTAAAAAGGAAGAATAAAAATTATCTATTTCAATAAGTAAATTTAACTATATAGAACTTTATAGTACAAAGTACTTTTACTTATAAATTAATTTAAATAGAAAGAAAAACTGATATATATCATTTAAAAGGTTAATTTTATTTAATTTTATTCAATATTTTAACTGACATGCCAATTTTATAAAGATAAAATTTCTGAATAAGGCATCAATTTTACTTAGTATTTATTATTTTTATATTTTTCGCTTATTTTTGTTGATATTTTATGTATAGCAATTACAATAATGTGCTCACTCATATAACTTTTGAGGTAGTCCATAAACGAACTTAATGAGAGCTTCCATTCCAGTTCGTTATAAAGAGCGACTCTAATTAAGTTTTTGAACTAAAAAAAAACATCAAAATTCATCAGCATCTTTATACTGATCAAATTTGATTTTCGGTTTTTTGATTAAATATTCAATAGCTATTTTTCAAAATTCCGAAATATTTGGCTCTTCCATAAATTTTTTCAAACTTAGTGGAAAAACGATTTGATAAAATCTTTAAACGTTCATTAAACTGAGACAATAGTAACCTTTCTCTAAAAGTATGAACATCTTTTATCGATATATTGGTTGCTTCGTCAAATTTTTTTTTTGACCATATTCTTTCCTAGTGGATAATGGGGAGGCGCTCATCTCCTTTTCAAGTACCTTTTTGAGCAACAGCTCCGATCTGACACAGAGGCTACTGCATCGAGTTGATCATCTACACTGCAAATTTTTCCCAGTCGAAACCGGTCCCCCATTTTTTTATGAAAGGGGTTTAAACATGCCCGTATAGTCGAGCGGTTTGTGTGTTAGTCATACAAGCAGAGGATCGAGGGTTCAAAACCCGCTTAGAGTGGAAAAATCTTCAAAATATCTCTGCAATACGGGGCGCATGTTTAAACCCTTTTCGTCAAAAATAGTAACATCAAAAAAAATTTTTTTCCGGAAAATTTAAAAGCATCCAGAATTTATAAAATTATTTCGAAAAATTAGTTGGAATAATATTTGTTGGCAAAATTCTGAATTTTTTTGGAATTTAAGTCAAATTAATACTGGATTAATAAATTTTAGTGAAAATTTATAAATGACTAATGTTTATTCTCTAGATTTTTGGCTTTTTAATAATATATTTTCAAGAGCCTTACTAAAAAAATATTAATAATATGATTTTTATTTTTTAATCTTAGTGAAATATGGTCCGAGTTTCTTAAATTTGAATGTGCCGTAGGTGATTTAGCAAGCATACTGAAAGTCGACAAAAAAAGGCTTAAAGTTTTTGAATCGGTAATTTTATATTAATCAAATCATTAATTTCCTTAAAAATTAGTTTAATTTTAATTTTAAATTTAGATCCAAAATAATCCGTTAAATGAAGTTACGCTAAGTACACTAATGATTGATAGATACAGATACATGGATCTTCTTCCATGCAATCCGATTGAACTAAAATCAATGGGATACAAAAATATAAATGGACATTTAACATCATCAATTCAAACAAGCACAATAGCTAATTTAAGCGCAATATTTTCAAATAATGTGTCAATTAGCCAGGCTGATATGGCTACAGCTGCGGTCAATGAATTTAAAAGGTCGAAACTTCCAACCCCAGACATAAGCCAAATGATGCCTTTCAAACCAGTGAGAAATATACGTAAGAAAATCTAGAAGGGAAATTATTTGAGGAATTTATATATTTTTTTTAGTTCCTGGCATGATGCACTCAATCGCAGGAGGCGTATTTCCGTTTCCACCAGCGGTCACTGAATTAGTTAAGCGACTTCCTCCACCGAGCACTTATGAAGGTCCTTTTGTCATAATAGATGAACTAATACGCAAATTTCAAGAATGTGACATACCAGAAGAGTTCCAACCTTATTATATACAAATTAATGGTGAACCGATAAGAGATTTTGAACATTTAAGCACAAGCACAATGCTTAAAAGATCATATGTCAATGCTGGCAGTGATGATGAAGATACCAAAAAAGGAAAATCGATGGATATTTATAAACAACGTCAATATAAAAAACTTATTCAAAAATAAATATTTTCAAGAGTATTTACTAAAAGTCTGTAAATAAAATTTAATTTTTAAAACATTGAAATAATTAATATTATATTGATGTTGATTATAAGAACAAAACTTTTTTAGTATTTTAAAAAAAAATTGTAAACACAACACTTTATTCATAACAAACAGCTTGAATTTTTTTTAAATCGGCGGCAAAGTCTTTATCATTGTTAAAAGAAGCGATAGCGTTTCTAAAAATAAAATTTGATCCGAAAATATTTTAATTTCAATTTGTTTATGGAAAATTCCACTTGTTATAATATGTTGAAGGATTAAATAAAAAAAAAGACCCAACTGAGTTCTATCTTTCGCTTTGCTCAATGATGCTCAATTGTTTTATTTTTGAAATATTCATCAAAAAATCAGATTATATTAAAATTCATTTATTTTTTAAAGTTATAAACATTTATAGTAAAAATTAAAACTTTTCTTTATTCATATATATCGTATAAAGATTCAACTCTTCTAAAACTTTCAGAATTCGTAAATTTATAAGTTATTTTAAATAAGCTTTTTCAAGTTACGGTCATTTGAGCGTTAAGTCATGACCAAATTTACAAAAAAATCTTAATTGATTCTTTATATTGTAAAAAGCTAAACATTTTCAGTATTCTTTTAATTTATTTTTTAAAATTGTATCATTTTTTTTTTAAATCTAGAAATTTTAAATTTGAGGATTTAAACGAAGAAAAAGGCTATTGGAAAAACTCAGGGAAGGTCCAACAACATTATTAAATATATCTTAATACATTTAAAGCATAACTTTTTAACATATAAGTGTCATTTAACATATCAGTGATTTTTTAGCTCTTTTTCGTTTTTTTGTTAAATCTTTATGATATATTTGTGATAATTATAAATCATTTTTTTAAATACATTAAAAAATTTATTTAAAAAAAAGAAAATTATATTCAATTAAACAGCTACTTTCAATATGAATTAATTAAACTTCGCATCAATAATAATATTGCAAATTTAATATTTTTTTTTAAATCTTGGACCTTTGGATATTTTGAAAATGAAATTGAGAAAAATGATGCTTTTAAAAAGTAATCCAAATAAAAATAAGAGAAAATAATTAATAATCAAAATTTGAAATATTTAATTTGAAATATTCATCAAAAAATCAGATTTTTTTAAAATTTATTTATTTTAAAAAGTTATAAACATTTATAGTAAAAATTAAAACTATTCTTAATTTGAAAGTTGTTGGTAATAGTAACCTAAGGATATCTTGAAAATGAATATGGGAAAAATGATTCTTTTAAAAAGTAATCCAAAATTAAATAAGAGAAATGAAAAATATATTTAATATTTAATTTTTAAAATTTATTTAAATTTAATTAAAGAAAAAAAAAACAATTAAAAATAATATAAAATTTACAGTCGGTTAAAAAAATATACAAAATTTAATTTAAAATAAAAATATTGTTTATGCCCTATAGGGATGATAGCGATGTTGTTTGCTTTCAGAATTATTTTCTGAAATATAGTGATTGTAAGCATTCAATTGTTCGTTGGCATTGAAAAGTGGCAGTTGAAAACTGGCCAATTGTGGATTTGAGCTCAAGTGATTTATCTGTGGAGGTGGAATCAAACTCGGATAATTTAAACTATAGTCCACAGGCAAAACAAATTGGTTCTCATTATTTTGATTATTTTTTTGTTGACTTGCTCTAATAAGTTGCTTGAAACTTTTTCTTCTAAAATTTCCTCTAATAAATTCTTTTTCACAAGCTGGATGTATTTTCCAATAATTTCCTTTTCCATTCGATCCACGTCCAGCTTTAACAAAACACTCATTTAAACTCAAATTATGTCTTACCGAATTTCTCCACGATTTGTTGACATTTTTGGCAAAATAATCATATTTTTTTTCCATGAAATTGTAAATTTCATGCAATTGCATCATTTTAACATTACATGACAAAATTCCATCAGCAATTATCTCTAAATAAGGTTTTGGTGGCTTTGCAGGATTTAATTTTGAATTACATTTTGGTTTTTCTTCATTTTCTTTCTCTTCATCTTCATCATCATTAATTGACTCTTCATCATCGGACTCTTGGTTTTTTTCATTTATATTATTTTCAAATTGATGAATTGCTTGATACTGATATTGCTGAAGTTGAGGACTAATGACATCAATACCTGAGTCATTTTGTTTTTCTGGTGTATTTTCTGCTACTGAATAAGTTTGCGTGGGGTTAGGTGTTGCTGGTTTGCTTTCTATAATGGGATAGTTGGTTGCGTACTGGTTTTCTTGATTATATTGAGGGTAATAGTAATAAGGATAATATTGACCATATTGAGCATATGAATGTTGGTAATAGTTTGAATAGTAGTATTGAGGGTCATACTGGGTGAATTGTTGTTGGTTTGAGCTTTCTTGATACATTTTGATAATTGATGCTACTTGCAATAGATTAAATTTGCTTTTATAAGAAGAAATATAATCCAATAAGCGGTTATTTTTTTTATTTTTAATAAGCTTAGAGAGTTTGTTGTAATGTCAGTAGTTCGGATAGTTTAAATATAGGAATTCTCCATGGAAGAGTTTAGAGGCGGAGTGCTGAATTGGATTATGTCATAATCCTATTACCAAATTGATCTATGTAATATTTGAGTAATTTAGTTAGTTAACAGAAGCCGACATGACTCTGTTTTCCAGGTGAATATTTGACACATTTTGCCTAATATGATACACTAAGCTGAGTATCTAGTTGTTTTCGAGTATCGGCTTTAATTTGCTACTACTGGTATTGAGCAATCTATGCGTATCAACTTCATACTGGGTATTAACATTGTTATTTAATTAACTAATTAGTGCTTAATTGTCCAAAGAATAATTTGTCTTAGAACCTAATTACGTGATCTATGATACTCTTCATTTTGTACCAAATTGAATTAAAATTTTTTATTTTTAGTATTTTGTTTACCAATTTTAATGATGCTGAGTAGTTTACACGTATCTCTTTGATCTCCGCAAGAAACTTGTTGAAACATTTTTGAACTTTAAATTAAATTATTTATTGGGCAACATGATCTAGATATTATTATTGGATCTTTAGAATTATTTGTAAACATTACACTATTATTAAAATATTAACACCATTTAGCTTATTAAAGTAAAAATTAAATTTCCAAATAATTAACAATTAAATAATAAAATATAATTTGAATTCAGATTTTTTTCTATTCTTTATTTCAGAAAATCTCTTGAGTAATGAAAAAAAATAGTAAAAATTAAAAAATGAATAATTTGTATAAAAATTAAATCTTGAATTAAATATTTTGAATTATATTGTTGTATTTTTCAAGCTAGCTCTCTTTTTGATTTTTTAAATTTTTTGGTAAAATATATTTCAAAGAAAAATCTAAAAGAAAATTTTTTTGAAAGACCACACCAAAATTTTATTTTTTTTTAAATCAAAATTAAATCAATATGAAAAATCTTAAAAATTCATAACTTTATTTTTTTTATTGACTTTTGAAAAAAAATTTGTCAAGTTAAGCCTAAAATAAGAGTCTTATTGAAAAGTAAAATATTTTGATTTTTTTTAATTTCAAAATTTTCATATTATAAAATATTGATGATAAAAAGTATTTTTGTTTAAGTTTTTTTAAAATTTATTAAAATTAAAAAAAAAAATTAAATCAAAATTTTAATAATGTCGCTGATACCAGGTTTTTATTTGTCAACTTTGTTTGATGTGGTCAATTAGTATAGCAAGACTTTGAGGAATAAACACTAAACTGGACCTAAAAAAGCCGGAACTTACTAAATTTTTGAACCGATACGAACAAACGAGAAAATCTTTTTGTATGTTTTTGCCAAAATTATAAAAAAAATAATGTCTCTAATTATATCAGTTTTTTTTTCTACTTAACTAGTAACAAATACACTAGCGCTCAAGGTTTTAGCAAGAGATAACAAAAAAATAATCGTTTTTCATTTTCATAGCAGGATTAAATACATTATTCAAAAAAACATGCTTAATCTTTCAGAAAAATTTGAAGATTAATTGTTACATGAAATTAAAAAAGTTGATTCTAATTCGGAAACAGTCAAATAAAATTTAGCTTTTAAAATATGCAAAAAATCGGCTAGTTAAAATTTTTATAAATTTTATCTTTTAATTAAAATAAATAGATAAAAATATAATGGATAAATAATAATATTTAAATAAAACTTTGGATCAAAATAATGTATACAACAAAATGGTATATAAAATTTTGAATGATTTGTTTGATCGAATGATATAATTTAATGCTATTTTAATTTAATTTTACATAAACTTTATTTCCAGCTGGAGTAAGATAATACGTTCCTCCATAAGGACCTTCATAAATTATTCGTCCATTTGCACTGCCTCTGCTTACATAAGTGTGGCCTGTATCTCTTCCTGAATGTTTAAGGATTAAATTTTTGATTGGAGTAGAACAAGGTGATCTATTTTGTGAAAAATAATTCTGTGAAGTTTCTGCAGGAGTCTTTTTTATTAAAGAATAACTTGGAATATAGTAGGATGATTTATTTTGAGAATAACAATTTCGTGGAGTGCCTGGAGGACTTTTAATTGAAGAATAATCTGGTGAATGGCAATATTGTCTAATTTTTGATAAACAATTTGTTGGAGTATCAGGAGGACTTAGATTCAGACCCGAGTTCCAATTTAGTGGTCTAATTTGGTGATATAAATCAATATTTTGCTTTTTAATAGCCAGTTCATTAAATTTTTTCTCGAGTTCTGCAAGATTGTTGTTTACTGAACATATGTCTTTTTCTTTTTCATTTAATTTTTTTCTTAATTCTTCAATTTCTTTGTCTTTTTTTAGCTCTTGCTCATAATTTTTAACATTTTCAATAAATTTATTCAACTCATTTGATGTTTCTAAAGGATCTGTTTTCTGATCAATTTCTTTTAAATCAAAGTCATTTTGAGTGCATTCAGACAAGAAAACTTTGAGATAGTTAAACATTGGTCGTTCATTTGGTTCTCTTTTCAAGCATTCACATACAATTCCAGCTAGAATTTTTGAAAATTTTTTAGTATTAATTGGTAAATCTGATTTTGGATTTTGAAGGATTGTAAGCAATTGTTGATCACTCAGGGAATAAAATGGCAATTTTCTAGTCATAATTTCAATCAAAACACAACCAAAACTCCAGACATCAGATGAATGCGTACCGGGAAATCCATTGCTAACTTCAGGTGCCATCCATCTGAAAGTTCCCTTAGAACTTTTACTGCGAATATTTGAAGAAATCATTGTGGTTAAAGTTGATATTTTTGAGATCCCAAAATCTGTAATTTTAGCCTTGTCTTTTCTTTTATTTAATATAATATTGGAGCTCTTGAGATCCAAATGAACAACTGAGTTTGAATGTAAGTATTCCATTCCATTGCAAATATCTTGTGTCAATTTGCAAGAGTTTATGTTCTTCTCGTCTGAAACAAGCAAATCAAATAATGAGCCTCCATCTAAGTATTCCAGTACCAAAAAGTTGTTTTTTTTTTCATCACAAAATCCAAATAATTTGACAATATTTTGATTGTTCAATTTTTCTAAAATTTTAATCTCATTTTCGAGCTGTTTTTTACAACTTATTGGACATGATCCATCAAATTTTTTGATAGCAACAAATTCGCCTTTAAATATTCCCTTATGAACGACTAACAAAAAGTTATTTAGATTAATCACAGTATTTTTTTCTTACCAGCATAAGAACCATCACCAATCTCTTCTAAAAGTTCAATTTCTGATGGATCGATTCTTTTTGACATTTTTTAGTACAAATTGAAGAGTTCAAATTCAAATTTTAAATTTAATTTAATTTTTAATTTTTTAATTTTTTATCACATGTTCAAAATATGAAGTCTTGATAGATTTCTTAGTTAGAATTCAGTATACTAAATTTATTGTACATTTTATTAATTAATAAAATGAACTTTTTTTTTGGGTAGGTGGAAGATTCTGATAATTGTAAAATTAGTTTTTAATTAAAAATTATTTTTAGCATAAGTGTGCCAAAAATGTTGTTGTCCATTTACAAAAATATAATTAAAAAAATTTTAAATATGAAAATTTGATTTGATAGATAAAAGAATTGGGTTTGTTGAAATAAAAAATTTATTTATTTTTTTTCTTTTTACAGTAATTTAGCAGTTTAAATTTTGTTATATTAATTTTATTGAATTTTCTAGAATTTGTCTAATAACTCAATACTTTGTAAAAAATTAATTAAAGTAAAAAAAGAAAAAAAAATTAATTTAAAGTTGTCTACTAAATTTTTTTCCTTTTTTAGATATAAAAGTCATATTTTAATTTGTCAATCGGAATTAATGGACCGGAGTTAATTTGAGCATTTCTTTATTTTCATATTTCTTTTAAAGGAAAAATCATCACCACCTAAAACTTTTTGAATCTGTTATTTTGAATAAGTTGTTTAAATTAAAATTGGAAATCTGATGAACGGTACCAAAGATATAGAGCATAATAAGATTCTTTTGATAAATTACATCTCAAAATAATATCAATTGAATAATTTCAATATGAATTTTTTTTCTATATTTGTGTAAAAATATGCTGAGAACAGAAAAAGTTAAAAATTTAAGCATAAATTTCAAATTATGTTGAATTAAATTCTTTAAAAATAATTTCCAAAAGGTAAAATTTAAACTATAGAAAATAATTAACAATGTCGTGTAGTCTTAATTTAGACGAGTTTCCTCATACAAGGTATAATCCATTAAAAGATGAGTGGGTATTAGTTTCACCTCATAGGACCAAACGACCATGGAAAGGTCAAGTTGAAGAGTCGAAAAATCCAAATCGGGCTCGCTTCGATCCATCCAATCCACTTTGTCCCAATGTTACTAGACCAAATGGGCAAACCAATCCTGATTATAAAGAAACCTACGTTTTTGATAATGATTTTCCAGCACTTTTTGAATACGAGGCATCTGCCGAGGATTCAGAATCGACTGATCCAATTAGCGATGACTTGTTTAAATTAAAACCAGCCAAAGGTTCATGTAAAGTAATGTGCTTTCACCCATATTCTGATCTTACATTGCCCACAATGAAAATAGCTGACATCGTCAATGTGATAAAGAAATGGCTCGAAATGTATCAAGAATTGAGTCCAAAGTATAATTGGGTACAAATTTTTGAAAATAAGGGCGAAATCATGGGCTGTTCTAATCCACATCCTCATTGTCAAGTTTGGGCATCGAATTTTATTCCTAATGAAATACATCGCGAGGGTGAAAATCAACTAAAATTTTACAAAAAGCATGGCAAAGTAATGCTAATTGAATATTTAAACCGTGAAATTAAACTTAAAGAGCGTATAGTGGTAGAAAATGAAACATGGGTAGTTTTAGTTCCTTATTGGGCTGTATGGCCTTATGAAACCATGTTGCTGCCAAAGAGACATGTTTCAAGAATCGATCAACTGAGCGAACTTGAAATACAAGATTTGGCAAAGATAATGAAAAAATTATTAATTAAATATGATAATTTGTTCAAATGTTCGTTTCCTTATACAATGGGATTTCATTTTGGACCTAGTGGGAAATATCTAAATGAGCCTCAAGAACATTGGCAACTTTTTGCATCATATCTACCTCCATTGCTAAGAAGCTCTAGCGTTAAAAAATTCATGGTTGGATATGAAATGCTTGCACAACCTCAAAGAGACTTGACGGCAGAAAAAGCAGCGAGAGAACTTAGGGAATTATCTGATACACAACATTATTTGATTCAATCAGATACATCAGACTACTAATTTTATTTCAAAAATAAATTTTTTTTCTTAATTTATCTTTCAAATTTTAAATTAGGATTAATCACTATTTAAGGCCGGCTGCGTACAGGCATTTTGATTCCATGAAATTAAATACTGAATAAATGAATTCATTTATTTTTATTCAATTTTTGTATCGTTATTCCAAATTTTAATTAATCAATTTTTAAGATAACTCTAAAATAAAAGCCTTTAAAATTGAATAAAATAATTGAAATTAAACAGTGGTTAGAAAATAGCTGTACCCATTATGGCGGGTTTAAATTCATGATATTTTTCAGTCTTTATTGAATTAATTATCAAAATTTTAAGTAGCTTTTTTAAGGTATAAATTTTTTTGTCCAATTCTAGGATCGAAAAGCGACTAAAACATAAAAAAAATTCATTTGTTGACTGTCGAGTTTTGCATTTTTATTTAAGTTAATTTTTGAATTCAAAGTTTTAATGATTATAAGGCAAAGTAAAATTTTTGATCAAATTTTGTATTTCAAAAATGATCAAAACATTTTAAATGCGCAATTAAATTTCAGATTTATGAATTTTTGCAATATTTCAAAGCTTTATTTTTAAGCAATTGAAAAAGGATTTTAATTTCAAAAAATGCATTGAAATTTAATTGCGCATCTAAAATGTTTTGATCATTTTTGAAAAATTAATATTTGATTAAAAATTTTACTTTGTACGGGTTAGCCAAAATGGGCCATTCAAAAAGTCACAGTACAACGAAAGGACCGTACCAGATCCAAGGCAATTTCGAAAAGTTACGTCGAGACGGACCCAGGACCGCGGGTACGGGCGCCAACTCTACTTTTAATGAAAAAGGTTGTGAGAAATAATAAGGTTTCTTGAAAAAATGTGACCAAAAATGGAATACTCAAGTAGAAAAAGGACAATGATGCCAATGAAGAAGGGCCTTTTTAATAATATAATGGGAAATGACTGAAAACGACTTTCAAAAGAAATCATGAATGATTTTAACTTGAATAATTTAAAGTCTAAATTGATCGCTTGAATGGTGAATAAAACAACACCGGAATAGAGTAAAGACTAAAAATTATTTTCGTAGTAAAAATGATTAAATTCGTAACAAAAAAAATTAAAAATAATAGCTAAAATTTATTAGTAAAAGTTACAAAATAAATTTATTAGTAGTAAAAAAAATAGTTAATAATAATTTCAAATATTTATTTAAAAAAAATTTCACACATAACTTAGAAATGTTTTTTAGTGTTATTTTATGGATTTTTTCTAGGACGACCTCTTTTTCTCGGAGCTAAATTTGAATATGTTGTAAATTAGAGACTAGAAAAATTCCAAGTTGCAGCAATAAACACAAATAATAACTATTAATATTTTTTGAATGAATTTAAATAAATTTTCAAAATTGAGATCCTATAGATAAGCACACTAGTCTGCTGATTAACCAAGAAATTAAAATCAAAAATTGAATTATTTCTTTCTTTTTCCTGGTAAAAACTATTGAAATTACATTTTGTTAATTAATTAGATTAATTTAGTATTGTGATATTAATCTTATGTTCAAATTTAAATTAAAAATTTAATTAAAAAGTGTTCTAATAGTTGCTTTGAAATGCAACGACGACTTATGAAAATTGTCGAGTCCAAATAGTTTATTAATACAATTTTTAATTAGTCTAAATGTTTTAAAGGTTTGTAAAAAAGATAGATGAGCTCTGCTCCTGGATAATTTTAAAAAATTTACTATTAAATACTTTAAGTTAGAAGAAATTATTTTGTGTTGATGCCACTAGGTTATATATTTTTTTTAAAATCAAATCTCCCTGAAAATAAAATCAGATAGGCTTGAGAAAACTCCTAAATCAAAATTAATTTAATTAAAAAAAAACTGTTAATATCACCGAGACACTGCTTATATTTAATATTTACTCAAGCATAAAAAAATTATTAAAATTCATAAATCAAAATAATCCCATCATAAATTGTTTAATTAAACGCCTCTAAAACAACAAATTTTAACTAATAAGAAATTTAATCTTCTAGCAAACATTTTGTGTTCAGACTAAAGTACTTTAGTAGATTTTTGATTATTCATATGCTAAAAACAATGAAATTTTTCATATTGATACTCTTGTTAATCGATTTGATTAATTGTTTGGACTATCGATCATCTAAAGAGTTAGTTAATCAGATAAACAATGAACTGCTCAAGCAAAAAAAATCGGTTGACAGACTACATGGTCTAAATCGAACTGATTTTCAAACTAATTTCATCAAATTAGTTGAAAATTTTTTAATGATACATGTCAAAAAATTGTCAAACTCTGAACTTAATTCGACAAATAGAATTTCAAATGAACAAGAAATATCAGAACAAATGGGTCAAAATAAATTTAATATCAATACTTCTAAAGAAGATTTGGTCATAACAATTATAGTTCTATCTATTTTGTCTTCAGGCCTGTTGATTTTACTGACTTTAAGTTGTTTTTTAAATTTTCGTCAAAGATCACGCTTAAATTTTTTGAACGAAAACGATTTTTTTACATATTACAATAGCAAGTCAATGCCGCCTCTGATTTCGTCCTCGTCATCATTTTCACTTCAGCCAAAAAAGACAGAAACTCCGAAACCAGAGGTCAAACTAAGCACAGTTCAATCAGAAATTGATTCCGGTATAGGCCTGTCTAAGTATAACAGTATTAAGCAAATATCATCTATTAGTTCATCGATCCGAGATAATGAACTTTTAAATAAAGAACATATACATTTTATTAATGGCAATTTGGTCAGAAATAAATGTCGGTCAAAACGAATTAAAAAAATACTAAAAAATAGGCCTCAAAGCTTTAATATAGGCACTATGCTAAGTAGTAATCAAGAAAGTGATGATGAAGATGTTGTAGTAGAGCACGATTTGAGCGATGATTTACCTAAGATAAGCCTAAATTTCGACGCCTATAAACCAGAGGAAATCGAAGATTCAAATGATGGAAAGATAGAACAATCAATAGCCAAGGTAAACAATTCAATGAAGCTTGACATAATTGATCTTGAATCGTCAAATTATATTAGAGATCGCTATTATCAAATATTAAGGGAGCAAGTTTTTCCGTATCTGCAAAAATCAGCAGTTGGAAAACCAGTTAATAATTTAAATAATAATGATATGCTTTATTAAGCATTATTTGTATTTTGTTAAAAAGAAAAATGAATTTTAATTTATTAATAAAAAAAGAAAATTTAATTCTTAAATCTTTATTTGTTTTATTTTAATGTTAAAAATATAAAAAAAAATTATAAATAATTATTTAATTTAGTAAATATTATTAAAAATTTGAAGAAAACTAAGAATCAAAAAAAAATTCTTTTTACATTTTTGAAATTTTTTTTAAACTCAAAAACAACATCTTTTTAAAAAAAATAACTTCAGTTAAAAATATTGTTTAAAATTATTTTCAAAATTTTAGTCAAAAATATTTCAATTTAACAAATATAGCTCACATCCTAGTTGGCTGTATTTTTTCGCGGTCTGAAAATGAAACCGTTTCAGAGAACGGCCAACTGACCAAAAAAAACCGTCAGTTATTTGGACCCGTTTGCTAAGACCGCGTCCATCAGTAGTTTGTGTGTTAGTCATGCAAACATAGGATCGAGGGTTCAAAATCCGCTGAGTGTAGAGGTGGGTTATAATAGCGGTGCTGATGATCAACTCGATACAGTACCATCTGTGTAAGGTAGTATCTCAAAAAGATACTGGAAAAGGAGATAAATTAATTAATTTTTAAAATTTCAGATTCTTATTTCAAAGACATCAAATTTAATTAACTAAAAAAAATGCGTTCAGTTAAAATTGAACGCAAATGCATATAAATGTTTTTTTTTTAAATATTTATCATTGTTTTGAATGAATGAAGAATGAAAAAATTCTAAAAATAAAATCAATTTATATAATATTGCCATTCCTCAAAAGATTGATAAACACTTCATTTATTTAATTTCATTAAAAAATTGTCTATATTAAGATAAATTATTAAATTATAAAAGTTGAAGGTTATTGAATTGAGTTTATTTTTACAAAGTTGTCTGAAAAACTTTTGTGAAATTGTTATATAGAAGAAATTTTTTAGAGAAAGTTAACATCTTTTCAAAAATTCTATATTGAAATGAATAACGACCAAACTTTTCTAGCAAATAAAATTTTAAATTCAATTTGAAAAACCAATTTTTCGGTTTTTAGTGCAATATTAAAAAATAAAAAATTTAAATTCGCAATGCAGTCTTTAAAAAAAACTTAGTTTTAATTTTTTGAAGAATTTTTTTAAGTTTAATTCAGCTTTTCTTAAATTATTTTCTCTTCAAAACATGCTTTAAAAACTAAACTCACGAAATGTTAATTTAATCAGAAAATTTTTAAAAAATAATTATTTATAATTATTTCATCCAAATCTTTTGAGACACATTTTTTATTGAATTTTTTTAATTTCAACCCACAGCTTTAAAATTATTAATCAACTAAAGAGTGAAAATTTAACAAATTTAACATTGGAGAGATGCAACGTGATGCGTCAGTCAAAATATATATTTAAAAGTTCCAAGTTACAAGGTACAGGATACTTGATTTTCATAGAATTTAATACGGGAAAGGTTGGCTGACTCGAAAATTTTCGAAACAATTCGAAAAAATTTCTAATTTAGTTATGCAGACAAATTAAATATTTTTCTGAAAATTGATCAAAATTTTTTAAGAATTAAAAACAAGATTTTGAGTTTTTAAAAGCTTTTTTATAAAAATTAATTTTTATCAAAAAAGTTAGTTTGAATTTTAAAAAAAAATAGTCTGGTATGGTATTTTTTAAAATATCCTTCGTGCTTTCTAGTTAGAAAACAGCATCATATAAATATTTAAATAGGAGTTAATTTTCATTTTTATGTAATTTATGATAAGTTTTGAAATAAAAATGAAAAATTTTTTGAACTACTGATCAAATGTCTAAATGTAAAATATTTGATTCTTTTTTTTTTAATTAAATTTTCGAATTTAAAGTAATTTAAAATCGTGATAAAATCTTATTTCAATAATTTAAATATTTTTATCAAATAAAATAATTTTTTAATATGTCTTTAATGACTAAAAATATTAAAAAATAAATTCTATTTCTTCTTATAGACCTGTTATTTCAAAATGCGTTTTTTTATTTGATTTTAATTTCTAAATATTTATCATTTTTGAATAAATTGATTGTTGTCATAGTCAATAACTTTAAGTTTATTTTAATAGATTTTATTAAAATGAATATTTATTTTTATTTTTTCTTTGATTTGAAATAACTTCAGAAAATATTTCTTCATCAAGTTTTATGAAATTGAAAAAGCTTTGTTTTGTCATGAGACGACACTTTCGATTAATTTTTATTTTAGTTAATTCCTTTAAATCTTAATTAACTTTGAAAATGAAACAATCAAAATAATTTTTGTTCAAGGCTAGAAATTAATGAAAATAAATTTATCTTCATTGACTTAAATATTGCTTATAATTCTTTTAGTTCAAATATTCTATAATGAATATTCAAGTCATTAAATATTTTTTTGTTTTTAGCAAAAAAAATCTTTTTCAATTCTTTTTTCCAAATTATGAATTATGATTGAAAAATTCACCATTTTCGGAATCTACAAAAATGAAACTTTTTCGGAATCTTTAAATAAATTTTTTCTTTTCGTCCGATCCTCAGATTTCTTTATTTTTCTAAAGGTTTTACTAAATAAAAATTGAGTAAAAGAAATTAAATAGCTTTTTTTAATTGCTTAACAAGTTCTTATCCTAATTAAATCAATTTTAACAATTTTGCTCTTTTGTTTAAAACAATTCGTAATTTAAAAAAAAAATACGAGAATTTTAATTTTCTTAATTTATGATCCACAAATTAAATTCAAAATATGAAACCTTTCAATCAAAATAAATTATTTAATAATTTTTCGTGTATTTTTTTAAATATCCTAATTTCAAAAGTCTTTAATAACATTTTATTTTTATTCTGTGTGTCAAAAATTAGAAAAAAAAATTGATTTTTTTATGTTTATATTTGACTTTTCAATGAATTTAATCATATTTTTTTATTTTATAAAGTCATGCTATTTTAAAACCAAATGGTCAACAAATGCCGTCCTGTCTCATTCAAATTTGATACAAAGTAGTTTATCATTTTAGATCTTCTGTGAAAATTTGATTTCTATTTAAGATATTAAAATTATCTCGCCAATTTATGTCGAAAAAGAAATTAAAGATAATTTTTCGAACAAGGCTTTCGTAGAAACACAAATAAATTGAGATTGACCATAATTCAAAATTTAAACCATATCTAAGTCTCTAAACTTTATCAAAAAATATTATTTACTATTTTGAAATGCACTAATTATTTTTGATAAGCCTAAACCAATGTTATCTGTTTTTTTGAAATTCAAATTTTAAAAACTTGGTCATCAATTTATTTTCTTATCTCAAACTATTTAAAAGCAAAATATTTAATTTTATGACGCAAAGTCCAGACTAGTCCGATCAAATGATCTATTTTTTAAGCACTTTATTTTTATAACCTTTAATTGATCGATTTTTATCTGGTTAAATCTAAGCTGGTTTTATTTACCGAATTCTAGCAAATATCATTTAGACATAGATTTTTTCTCCAGAGATATTTTGGTCTAAAATATAAAAATTGTTTAAATTTATTCACTAAAAAAATGAAATAATTTAATTTAATTTAATTTTCTTAATTTCATTAAATCAAGAGTCTTTATTGATTTAGCTAGATCTTAAATTAGAAAAAAAATTGCTCTTGTATTAAGAATTTTTTCTAATAAAATACAGTAATTATTTTTATTTTAATGTTAGCATTCAGGGAACAGATTTGAGTGCCAAATCACAATGACGCAAGCTTCATAGAGTATTAATTTAAGAAAAAAAATTAGTTTTGATCATGAGCCGATTCAGATATATTGATTTTATATTCGGTATTTTATTTAAGCTTGACTGTCATTCTAGAGGATCTTGAAGTGTTCAAATCGAATCAGATAGGAAAAGCATAAATAATAACAGGAAAAAATAAATTTCAAAATTAATAAAACTTGTTTGCATAAATCATCGCAAAAAACTGCTATTAAGGCAATTTTTCTTCAGCTCTCGAAGACATTGTTTATCTAAAACAAGGAAGATATTCTCAATAGAAGTGATCGACGTAAATAAACTGTACAGACTTTTGCTAATGATTAGAAGAGCCAAAAGCATAAATAAATCATGAAATTATTTCAAGGAAACTCTTTAGAGAGTATTAATTACGGCTAAATGGCTTGAAGAATTAAATTTGAAAATTACAAAACAAATATTAATTTTATTATTTGCTTTTTTTGTTTTTCTCAGTGTGCTTCTTTGCTATAGATAAGTTGAATCAGCTTCTAAATGAGGTTAAATAAGCAATAAGTTGGTCCTTGGGGATTGTGCCGGTCAGATCTCAATTGATTTAAATTTTTAGCTATGGATCAATCCAAAATAAAATTTTAATAAAGACAATGAATGAAATAATCTTTATCAGATGCATCAATTCTCACTAGATGATAAAAGGTTGGTTTAGGTTTAAATGGTATTATGTAATTATACCATTTTTGATCAATTTTATATAAAATTTCTAAAAAATAAGATACGCTTTGATTCTTAAAGATAAGTTTAAGAAATTTTTTCAACAAGAAAAAAAAATTAAATAAAAAAGATTTTTTAATTTAATTTTTATTTTATTTTAAATAAAAAATAGCTGTGTAACTTCTAGTTTTTTTTTTTTATCAGATTGAGAAAAATCTATTTGTCATAAGTTAACTTTTGAAAAATTCGAACAAAAAAATTTATTATATAATAAGTTATCTATGTTTTTGTTTATAGATTAGCACATAGAGTTATAATCAAGATAAAATAGAAGCAAAAAGTAAACACCGAACTAATTGATTTATGAAATTCGATATTCCAGTAATCAAATGATAAGTGAAAAGTGAAATATTGTTTAATTTTATTTTAGTTTTTAATTTCAACATTTTAGATTTAAAAAAAAAATTATTATTTTATTATTTGGTAAAATTAATTGTGTGATGTCAAATGAATTTTAATTTATAGTTTAATACAAACAATAAAACTAGAATTAGTCGAAGAATTAAAAATAGAAAAAAATATCATAAACAATTAATATCAGCATAATGGTTTTAAATAATTGTTAAAATCATGAAACATGGCTATAGGTATGTTTAAGCACGCCAATATAAAAGAAGATAATTCATTTGAAAGTCACGTAATACTAAAAATAAAACTTGGCAAAATGGTACATTTAAAACAAATTTATCTTGTATAGCTAATAAATCAATCACAAATAAAAGCCACTATCATCACTTAAGAATTTGCAAACAAATTGAATTAATGGAGTAATCTTACAAGGCAATAAAACTGAAATGCCTAGCGTATCGAATTAAGTTGAAAAAATTTGATCAATGTTTGATTAATATATTCCAAGTCTGATACCAATTCGTTTAATTAAAATTTATTTATTAGTTTTTTCAATGAACCTTTCAAATGTTTATAGATTCGAGTGGATTAAAAAAGAGGCCACTTAGATAGATAGAATGAAATCGCTAGTGGTGTGATGTAAGGCCTAGCAGAACCGATCGAGTGATTCTTATTTCAATTATTCGATGAAGAATAAACTAGGAAGAAACAAGCCAAAATCTATTTAGAAATTAATTATATTTGAATTGCAAAATAGGCGCAATTAGTTCTTATTGAATTAGGCAAAAGTTTGCTTGCTAATTATTGCAAATATTATCTTTGGAATTGTTTATACAATAGTTTCTCTCATTCTAAAATATCAAATATTGGATATTTACAAGAAAAGCTAGAAGATAAATTGAGCAATTTGTTTCTATTAGTCATAGTTTATTTTTAAAATTTGTTTTTATTTTTGGAAGAATCGAAAAGTTAATTTAAATCGGTACTAGTGACATTATTGATAATTTTGCTTAGCATTTTGATGAATATTCAAAACTATGATTTTTAGCTATAAGTGTCTAATTTATTCATAACGCTTTTTTGACATTAAATTTCAAATTAAGCTAAATTCTTTTTCTCAAGAAAAATGAATTCTCATTTCACTCGAAATAATTTCTTTAATTTAAATAAAATTTAATAATGTTGTTAAATAATTTTATTTAGTTCTAAGAAAAGGTGTTAAAATCAATCTATGACTTTGTATCTAATCAATAAAATAGAAATTCGCCAACAAAAATTTTGGTTCCTCTTTTGCAATTTTAAAAAAATTGGGTGATTTTTAAGAAGATTTCAAAATGGTTTAGAAAAAAATTGCAAAATTTTATTCAATTATTAGAATGAGGCCAAAGTTGTATTTTAAGAATTAAATAATTATATTATTTTAAAAAGCCTTTTAAATTATTATCTAATTATTGTTTTAAGGTATCACAACAACAACCAAAAAGATGTTTTTATTTTAAATCAATTCAAAGCATAACTGTGATAAAATAAAAGCTCGTGTTTATTCTAATTGTAAATTTTAAATTGTTAATCTCTCTTGCTAGTCGACAAATCAAGTGTCCTATCAAAGAAAATAGGATAGATGTTGTCGTTTATTTAAACTTGCATTTAAGTTCAAAAACCAAAATATTTTTCAACTAAATGCTTTTCTAAAATTATTTCTAGTTGTACTGATAAAAAAACATCAATAGTTTTTTTCTATTTTAATTAAGTCTTATTTATAACCCTTAATTAAGATTTGTTTGTTTAGAGAATTGAAATTTTATCTCTTTTTTTTTTTTAATCAAGCTCTTCAAAGCACTATTTTGATTAAAACCATGATTATTTAATCTTAACAGCGTCTGATTACATTGTGTAAATTTAACTCATTATTGTCGACAAAGCTCATCAAAAACATTAACTTAAGAACCAAATCAAATTATACCAAATTTTGAGATACTCGTATCAAAATTAAAAACTGAAAAATTGGCTCTTAAATTTTTTTCTTACATATCCTTTATTTTAAATAGAAATTAATTAAGCATTAAATAGAATTTTCTTTCATAAAAATAGGAAATAAAATAAATTACTAAGGAATTTAATAATTTAATATTAATTAAAGTTATTTTTTTAATTTAGATTCATAAAATGCTATAATGTTCAGACAAGTATTGAACAAAATATTTGGCTCCGACGAGTCAAACAATCGTTTGCATCTAAGTGACTCTCCAGCACATAACCGAGCTCCCATTTACGCCATACCAACTTCATCTCCTTATTTTCAGTCAAACACTGACTCTAATTTCGATTTGAATATAAATTACCAAAACTCTGAATCTAGTCATCAAACCAAAAAAACTTTAAAAAAAGCACAACCTATTCCAAAATTTACTGAGTCAAATACCCGTCAAATATACATAGCTCCTCATTGTATTCGATATTCAAACTCAACACTTGATGACACTATTTATCGAATTGATGACGATTCGCTCAATGAAATAGCCACAGAAATTCTTGAATCTGATAATTTGCCACCAAAATTACAAATAGTACTCTATGATGGAAAATATTATGCCATAAATAATTCTCATTTACAAATTTATAAACAACTCCAGATCTCTGGATTAATAACCCATGTCCAAGCGGATATTATCAGTCTAGAGGCTATACCTATGGCATTGAGAAAACATCTTTTGCAGCCGATTTACTTGAACAATTCAATATCGAACAGTAATGATACAGTTAGTGAAGAAGAGTTCGACTATGCGCCTGATGAGGCAGGAGTTGCCAATTCGTCTTCCAGTGCACTGAGTTCTTCTAATGGTTTAGTTGAGATTCTATCGGCTGATATTTTGACGCCGGCTAGCATTGAAATGATTAGCAAACAAATGGTGGTTGATGAAACTTATGAGTTTGGAACATGTGAGAATTGTGTTGATTCAGATGATGATGAGTCAAAAAATTCGATTCAAGAGGAGGCTGATTTTGATGAAAGAAAAGAAAATGACCCGAAAAACGATTATGGTATGCCAAATATTTTTAAAATAAAGTCAACAAATTTTCTCAAAAATTCATTAATATAAATCTTATTAATTAAATGGGCAAAAGTTTTATTAAGTTGCTAAAAAATCCACTTAATAATAAAGCACTAGCAATCTTAAGTAAATTTAACAGGTGTATCTTAATATTAAAGTTCGCTTAATATGCTTTTTTTTGGTATTAGCTAGATTCAAGACACAAAATTCATCACCTTGTAATTTAATCAATTTATTTATTTAATAAATAATTGAGGAGAAAACTCTTGGGTTCGTCCAACTCGTTAAGAGCTTGCAGTTTTAAATTTTTTAGTTTGTAGGCTTTTACAAAAAATAGATAATTTAATTTAGTAGATTTTTTTGGTAATTTAAATTTAAATCAATCATTATAATTTAATTAGAGATAAGAGATAAAATCAATATTATTTTTTATTGCAGAAAAAAATAATTGTTCTAAAATAAATGTAAATTATTAGGTTTAATAAGATTATCAAAAATAATGATTGAAAGTATCAATAAAAAATTCAATAAATAGCATGAACATTAATTGCCAATTTAGATTTTTAGTTAAAAGTTTTTTTTTTTTTATTTTAGAATGGAAGAGATATGAGAATTTCTGCTCAAACTCGTTGAAAAAAAAGATCGACGGTGATAGAAGTTCAAAAAATTATTCAAGAAGACAAAATTCAGATGGTAGAATTATACACCAATCCGACGAACAAATTGAATTAGAGAGTCTTATTTAAATGGTTTATTTTTTGTATAGTTTATAAATAAAGTTTAAAAAATAAAATTGTTTAATTTATTGAAATAATAGGAAAATTATTTTGTTTACTTGGTTTAAATCAAATGCTGAAGAAATGAAAATAAATAATAATGGTTGAATGATACTAGGTCAAGCAATTTTTGCTTTTAAATTATTTTAGGTGATCGAATTTTGTTTTTATTGATCTATAATTGTTTTTTTTTATACTACACTTGTGATAATTTGGCTATAAAAAAAAATAAAATTATTGTTTAATTTTCAAAATTGGATGATTAAATCATAAGCCATATTTTTTAAAATTTAAGCCAATAATTGTGGCTATATAAAAAATCTACCAAGAACTAAATTGATTTGAATTTTATTAAATGTTAATTCATCAAAATATAAAACTAGTGAATATTTTTCTATAACAAATAATAAATACATATTATTGAATATTCATAATTAAAGTAAAAAATTATAATAATGATGATTAGCTATGCATATACATATATATAAATAAATATTATACGCAAAAATAATATTTGCATACAATTCTCGAAATAGTTATTATAATTTTTAAAAGAAATTTTAGATTATTGAATGATGAAATTCCAAGCTGGTTTATTTGTTTTATTGCTGACAATATATGGTGTTTATTCAGAATGCGTTCAGAGTGGATCGCCTGAAAAGTCTGAAGGCATTATGGTTGGCAACCAAAAAACCTTATCAATTGAAAGTCTCAATTCGAATAGCGTGATTCAAGTAGCTCTAAATGCAACTCACTTACACAATATTCGTAATAACTCAACCAAAAATTACTACAAATTGGTCTGTATTAAAAGTGGTACAACTCAAGTAGTAAATGGAATTGTCTATAGATTAGATGTAACTTTACAGAAAACAGATTGTTTAAAGAGCGATTTAATAAAAGAGTTCCAACAAGGACTTCTGACTTTAGAAAATTTGAAAGAGATAGAAAATTGCAAGCTTTCAGACGAAAAATTTGATACTGTTTTTAGCGTTACTTCAATGCCGTGGAAAAATACAGAACCACTGGTCTTAAATTAAATTTTATATAGCATTTCTGAATTACAAAGCTGAGATTATGCTTTTATTCAAAATCTTACGTTAATAATTTGTCAAATGTAAAAAAAAAAACTTAAATAAAGAAATGAATAATCATTTTTAACTGTTTTGTGTTTTTTTAATAAAGAAATTTAAAAATAACATTATTTGAGTAATTTAAATGAATAAAATTTTTAAATTAAATTTACATAAAAAAAATATTAAACTTTTTCATAAGTTTAAAATATATTTTCAAACTAAGATCAAAAAAGGTAATTGATATAATTTTTTTTAAAATTCCAGTGTTTTTTCATTGAATAGTAATGGAGCATTACATTTTTTACAAATCGGTGCAATGAAACAGTTATTTGATTTTGACCTTTTATATAAACATGCCCTCCTACTTCAGCATTATTAGTACATCCATAATATGAAAAAATTTTAGCAGTTCGGTTCGTAACATCTTTCCATTTATTTATCCACCCACCACTGATTCGATAACAACTGGAACCGTCTACATTCTTGGCTTAACATTCTTCAAATATTATTTTTTCCCAAATTTTTTACTAATTAAAAATTTAATACTGTTCAATTTAGATCATGAAAAAGAGAAATAAAATTATGTAGGACAAATAAAAAATTTAACCATAGACATTAAAATAAAAGCGAAAATAAAATATAAAAAATTGTAGAAAAATTTTATTTTTTAGCTATAGATAAAAAAAGAGCCTTTTTCTTTTGGTTTAAAGCTTATATTTTTATTATAATAACAAGCCATTTTGCTACCTGTACTAATCAAATATTTTAATTTAAATTTTTAAAGTTTTGTATTCAAAATCAAAAAATATTTTTAAAACTAAATATCTTTGTATTTTGACAATTTAAATATTAATATAAATATGAATCGTATTTCCTGATTTAGAGCTCCCTCTAAGAACCTCTTCATTTAATTAATAATGGTTTTCTTTCATATCAACTGTTTCCTAATAGACCATGGGCACTTTTAAGTAAGGAAATATCGATTAACAACTGTCTCATTAAAATAAGCTAATTTTTTAATTTCTTTAAAATCTAATACATCAATAGTTAAGTCATTATTTATTTGACAAAAAAAATGAAGATTTAAATTTTAATAAACGTTTGATTAATAATTTTTAAAACTTGCTTTTTTTCAAAATAATTAAATTTTTCTAAATTTAATAATTATATTTTCGAAAATGCTCAACTGTGTAAAAATTTCTAAAGAAATTAGTTTAATTAGAAAAATATTATATTAAAATATATTTGTTTATTTTTTAATTCTAAGATCAAACCAACTATTCATTAAATTTATGAAAACGAGAGCTAAACATGAACTAATCGCAAAAAAAATCCACGATTACCTCTCTAAAAGACCCAATGAATCACAACAAAATTTCAGAACAGATTTTGATAAGCTACATTTAAAAATTACAAAAATATTTCTAACAGACTGGCTGAAAAGAAGGCACTACGCCGTTGGGAGTTGCCAAGAGGAACTTTTACCTCTAAATTTTATTTTAAATAAATAAATAAAAAAAGCTTGATTGACATATTAGTCCATATTTTCTTAAATTTTTATTCAAAATTTAATAAATTTTAAGCTTTATATTAAAATATATTTGTTTATTTTTTAATTCCTTTATTTTTTCCATCATAAAAATAATTTTAAAAGCAGGTGAAAACAGTTTGTTAGCAGAAGAAATAACGTCCGTTATTCATTAGCAAAATTATCACTATCAAATACTTATTAAATATAAAATAATCAGTTAGAATTTATTCATAATAAGATTTAAAAAAAAAAACATTATCATTATTTCATGCAGAAAAAAATTGTGACAAACTCTTAGGACTTATTTTTATAAATTTTTTGGACGCTAAATTCATTTTAAATTATTTTAATATTTAAATTTTAAACAAAAAAAATATTTTTTGATGCTTGTATTTAGAATTTTGAATTAAGAATTTATTCAAATAAGCAAAAATTAAAACCAAAAAACTTTATGAACTAATATTCCACTTCTGGATAAATAAGCTTGGCCTTTGTGTATCCATTTAGCTAAAATGTTTGACTTTAACTGTCGATTAAACATATTTGTTATTTGAAAATTCTCATTAATTAACATTGATTCACAAAGAGTGTTATGAAAAATTCTTTTTTTCATTTCAAAAATTAGGTTACTAGATGTAAAATTGTTGATTGGTAAAAATAAAGTAAATCCGGTTGAGTTTTGTTTTGATTTTTTTTCCAAATCAAACAAAAACAATTCACAGTTTTTGCCACATCGACTTATCTCCTGATTAAAATGAACAAATTCATTATCATTCAGTAAGTAAGATTGTAACGATTCATGATTCAAGTCAGGAATAAAATTCAAATGACTGTTGAAAAAAGACAATTCGGAATTGCATCCTGAAATTTGAGACTCCTCAATCTCTTGGCAATTGATATATTTTGTATAAAAATATTTTTTAGGCAAATAAGTAAATAAATCAAAAGTCTTTTTTGATGTTTGTATTGAATTTACTAGGTATTTTTTTCTATTTAAACTGGTTATAACTTGACCATTTTCTAATTCGTAAATGTTAAATTTCGGTATAAAAATATAGTCTTGAATCATTATGGAATTTTTAATCGTAAAGTTTTGATAAAATTTTAGTCCAGGAAGCAGGAGTGTACAATTGTTTGAATTTTCTCTTATTGTTTCTCTCCAATCTTTTTTCAGAGCCCTAACGAAACTTGGTGATATTTTATTCATAAAACTTTCAATTATGTTATTTAATAAACTAATATGTTTGCTATTTAGACTATTGATTGCATAAATTACGCCATTTGCTGTCAAAATTGATTTTGGTAAAAGAACCTGTTGATTATCGAAAAAAAGTGATTTACTATTGTTTACAATAACCGTCTTAAACCATGGTCTGTAAGTTGCTATCTGATTAGAGCCCAAATTTTCAACTATAAATTCGAGTGAAGTCTCAAAATCCTCATTGTTTTTGTATAATTGCTTTGGACATATGTTTTCTTTTAAAAGATTTTTTTTTACCAAATTAACGGAGCATTTTTCATCTGAAATTATTGATTCTATTTCTTCATCAGTCAACTTTTGAAAAGCTCGATCAGATGGAATGAATAAAGTTTTAAATGTTTCAAAAGAACTAAATTCAGGGAATAGCAAATCAGTATTTTTATTGAAAATCTCTCTAAATATTTTAAATGAACGAGTTGTAAGAAGAATGCTACTTTCAAGCTTATCAAAAATAGTTTCTCTGCCTGGCAAAAGAAGAGAGCCTTCCTCTAATTTATGAATGATTAATTGATACTCATGTGGTCCATTTAGCTTTTTATAATAGTTGTTTGGCGAATCTATCTCAAAGCAATTTGCAAAAAATCTTGAGACCTTGAAAATAAAATAAAGTATAAATTAAAAAGTTGAATGTTTTAATTTTTTATAAAATTTTTTATTACATTATTGATATTCTGTCTTGATATTCTTAAATTTCCCAACGACTTAGATAATTTTGTATTCGACATTAACGATTGAGTTGGATGATGAAAATCAACTACATGATTAATTAAAATAAAGTTAACTTCATTTAAAATTTCGCTAATTTCATAGTGATCACTGTTGAATAATTGATTTATTTTATCCAAAAATATTCGGTTATCCCAAAGAAAAATAGTTAGCTTTGTTTTTGAATCACCTTGAAGCAATTCTGAAACTTGATTGAATATTTGATAGAATTCCTTCGCAACATCTGAGTATAAATCAATATCAGACAATTCTAGATAACCAGTAATAGTCATATTGATTACTTCAATACTTTCAGAAAGCTCATGCAAAAAATGATCTGTATAACTTGCTAAAATAAAAATTTAAAGCACATAGTTTTTCTATAATCAGATTTACATCAGAATTTTTTAATATTTTTAAAGTTAAATACGATTAAATAATTATTAATTTTTGGATCTTAAAATCTAATTATCTAATTTTTCATTTCATTCCGTAATTCATAAAATAAAATTTATACTCAATATAGGCCTTTTATTTTGAAAAAAAATTTAAAATAATATAAATGTTCTTTTAAAAGATTAAAAATTTATCAAATTCTGCGATAGTTTGGGATAAATTGCAAATAAAAATAATTTTCAGATTCAAAGAATCAATTATCAAGAACAATTATAAATTTCAAACAAATTAAGTTCATAAAAATGAAAATTGTAAATTTATATAAAATTTCTAAAGATTAGCAAGTCGTGAACTTAACATGAAATTTGATAAAAACCTCAAATTGAATTACCTCTCATAAAGTTTGAAAATAAGTAAGAATAGCAATTAAGTTTTTCAGGCAAAAGTTAAATTAGAATATTACAGCTAAAATTATTCATGATTAAAAAAATTTCCTTTTTTTCTTTTTAATTCAAATTTTTTGATTTGTGAAATTTTGAAAATTTTTCATATTTTTTCTGTTAAATTAACCAAAAAAAATATTTAAATCATCATTGATTAGAAAAACAAAAAATTGTAATCAAATTTTTAGATTTTATATTTTGGCTTCGAAGTCTAATTTTTTATATTGAAATGTTTTTCAACAAGTTCAAAGTAGTGTGTTGTTCCAATTTAGAAAATAGATGTCAGTTTTACAAAATAAAATCTATTTAAAGTACAATTAATTGTGTAAATTAAAATTGAATGAGGCCTGACTGAATCATGAGAACATAGACAGCTTAGGTGGTTTCTTAATAAACCTTTCAAAATATATTCTATGATTTTCTTTATTTTAATTTATTTTTTCTTTATCTAGATAGCGAGATAGCTTCAAAAAAATTAGAATTTATTCGGATAGTAAAACCTGAATAAAAAAAAATATTTAATTAAATTTTGAAAGCTTTTTATAAATTTAGAAATCTAAGAAAAAACTTTTGTTGAAAATTTCAGAATGATAATCAGGATTTCTTGCTATGACGTGTGAATTTAAATATTTTTTTAATTTTTGAACTTGATTGAATTAAATCACTTGCACATTTTTTTTTTGTTTATATAAGATTTTTAAATCAATTTTATAATCAAAAAATTGATAAATTATATTTAGTTTATTTTGGCAAAGTAAATTATTTGATCAAACTTTCAATTTAATTAAAACATTTTAAAATTGAATTATTTAAAAATTATGCTAAGATCATAATTCTTTTATAATATTTAATCAAATATTCCATTTTGCCTATTATTTATTATCTAGCTAAGAGTTTTTTTTTATTCATGATAATATACGAATAATTTGAAAGTGAAAAATTAAAATTTTAAATTTTTTTCTTCATAAATATAAATAAAAATTAATTTGATTCTTGTTTGATTATTTTTAAGCTAAAACTAAAATTAATTGAAAAAAATTACTTTTTTCATTAATATTTTATTTTTAAGGAAATTGTTTAATATATTTACTTAACTAAAGATGTTTACTTCTACTCGGTCTAAATAAATCAGAAATTCAATACTGATTGTCATTTTAATTGCCAAAAAAATCTACTAATTATTAATGAACTATTAGAAAAAAGAAATAACTTGTTTATTTTGATCAATTTGCAATATATTTTTGTCCCATAACTTACTTTGTATGCATGAATTGTTTCTTAGTTCGTATCCAGGACAGCAAAAAGTTGTAATATGAATTGTGTAATTATTAGACCCGATTGTTAAATAAACTTCGCATATTTCGCTATCTTTTCTTTGTTCACACTTAAAATCAAAACGATATTCTTGATAAATTTCAATGGGATGCAAATAGACAACTTTAGAGTTACATACATTTCCACTAATTAAAACAGACATTTACTGACTACTAATGTTATATTAAAAATAATATATACTTAAGTCTCCAAGTGTTTTTTGATTTATTTAAAGATGAGTTATAATCTAAATTGGCAATAAATTCATAGGGAAAGTGAAGAGGATCAGCAATTTCAATTGAATTTTCTTCTGATCTAGTGGGTTTAAGAACATTATTTGCTAGCATAAAATGAAAAAACGAGTCTAAACTCGAAAATTTCTTGAAGTCAAAAGTTGAAGGTTGTTCTAGATTTATTTCAGTCACATCATCGAAATCTAAATCATCTTCTAGCTCATCACTTGGATCCTGTACTAATTCTTTTGGAATAAAAACGTCCTGGTAAAGCTTTGTACCGGGAAATTTTTCGATTGCTGTCCGCACAAAAGAAAAAATAAAAAAAAATATCACACTATTTACGTTCATTTTATTGAAAAGAAAAAAAATAGCAAGTGAAGATATTTTTGTCGGTAGTCATTATCTTTTATTAAAGTTTAAATCAAGCATTTAATAGTGTTGCAATTTGAGATTGTTTATTCAGAAGATATTTAGATAATAAACTTTGGATTTGTATGTATTTTATTTTTACAGAATTGAAAGAAAAAATTAAATTTTCATTTTTTTTAAAGAAAAAATTAAGACTGTGCGCAATTTAAGTTTTTAATTTAAAATTGACGTCATCAAATAAAATGACCTAAGCACGCTGAAAAATTTTAGACTAAAATTTATTAAAAATTTAATTTAATTAGACATATTTTCTAATAAAATAAATTGAAAAAATTTTAATTAGTTAAAACACTTGGCTAAAGTATACTATAGGGACTTAATAAAAGTTTGAATAATTAAATAACTAATTTCCTTATATGAGATCCTAAGAAAATTATTTGAAATAAGGTGAATTAAAGAGTTTGAGCCGGATTCGAGCAAATCACTATGACAACTCTTTCTTATCAAAGCTTTTACTCAGTTTCATTTCATTTAGTTTCGTAACTAAATCTATCACGTTATTATTGACTGAAAGGTCTATCGAGGATTAGTCCCCTAAATCACACTCTTTAAGGCTACTATAATCCTAAAATTGAATTAATTTCAATTCAATAAATTTAAATGTATTTTAAATGATATGCAATTTTTTTTTTGAATGAATCGTAATTTAATTTCTAATAATTTAATTAATCCTCGACTTAATCCAGTCCCTTGATAAAATACACCTGTTAAAGAGTCATTTTATATAATTCAATTATTTTTTTTTATTGCTCGCAAAATTGATGAGAGAAAAATAATAAAGTATAAGAGATACCGATGTGAATGATATTAGCTGAGATTTGATTGATTGATTTTGTTAGAATTTTTTCGAATCAAATTTTAAAATATGTCAAAAATTTAAGCTATCAAAATATTTATC
This sequence comes from Brachionus koreanus, assembly GCA_016987375.1. Classification (NCBI taxonomy): domain Eukaryota; kingdom Metazoa; phylum Rotifera; class Eurotatoria; order Ploima; family Brachionidae; genus Brachionus; species Brachionus koreanus. The sequence goes on from PJRA01000325.1 coordinate 54,101, forward strand.
TATTATGAAGTAGGCTCAAAAATTTAATCAACAGCAGTAGTATTTTTAGTAGCGGCACTAGATTAGATAATATCAAAAGTTTATCTTTCATCGTATTAGAAATTTGATTTTTCTCCAAAATATTTAATCAGCATCAAACTAGTTCACTTAAGCTAAACGATTAATATCCTTAAATGTGTAATATTGTTCAATTGTCCGTCAGGTTTTAAAAATATATTTAAAATTTTCAATTGCTTTATAAAAAAGAGTTTTTCAGGTTCTGGTTTTTGTTTGAGTTAAAATTGAATGAAACAGTATGAGCTCACATTGAAAAGAGAGTCGGGTGTTTACTTTATGAATTTGAAATTCAAATTGAAATCTTTTAACAAAATTCTATTTACTTAATTAACTTGATTTTTTCTTTTATAAAATATTACCAGTTTAAACAAATTGTTTAAATAATAGAACCTAAAATAACTAGAAATTGAATAATTTCGGACTATTTTGCTATGAATTTTTTTTACCTAATTGCTCTTTTTTTTCGAATCTTGAAAATCATTCATTCCGGCTAGCAATTACTTGGATGATACCTTCAAATACTATATGGATTTTAATCAAGATTATGACTCATTGAAAGATCAATATCAATTAGTATCATATATTTTTTAAATGTTAAAAAATAGTGTTTCAATCTCATGATTAAAATTTATAATAAGATTAAATTTTGGCTTAAATTTTTGTTATTTTTAGATTGAAGTTAATTTTTTAAAAAGGGTCAAAACGTTTTTGTCAATTTAATTGTTTAAAAACCAATAAATATCATTACAAATAATGAAGAAAACTTCCTGTTTTATTCAGGTGAAAAAGGAAGATTCGATATATATAAATTTAGGTGCAGAGTAATTCATATAGTAAAATCCCGAATGTTTTTCGGTAATATAATCTTTAGATTTCGATTATAAATCACTAATTTCTTAATAAACAATAAAGCAATTTTTAGAAAAAGAAATCAGTAGAATACTTTTATTTATTTGTAATTATTAAGAAAATTTTTGAGTTCATGTTAAAAATATTTAAGTTAAAAAAATTCATTTTTAGGCTTGTTGGACAGCATTTGGGAATTAGATTTTTTTTAATTTGATTTTTTTCAAATTTTTAAAAATAAAATAAGATTCTATTAATTTGTTATTTGTTGATTTAAGCGACTTTAAATTAACTTTTGACCAAATTTAAAGGTAGTTCAAAACTATTAAGAAATTATGTAAAAAAATATTTTTTTTTTCAAAAGAAAAAAATTATTTTTTGAAAAAATAAACTACGAAATTTTTTTTTCTTGAAAAAAAATTTATTATTTTATTTTCAGAGTTGGATCTAAATGAGCTCATGGTACGATGAGCTTAGAATACTAGCACGGAATTTTTTAAACAAATTGCGTAATTCTATTTTCTTGCACGCTGTCTCTTAGCTATTCTTCTTCGATCGGATTTTTTTGAAAGTTTTAAAATTCAAAATCTGATTTTTAGCTCATTTAAAATGAATTTGCGGGATTTAAAAAGCTAGTCAATAAGTTTCATTCACATAGCCTCTAATCCTTTCGAATTGTCTCTTTATTTTGTCTATCTTAATCTAATTTAAATAAAATTTAACAGATAATGAGTGGTTAAATTAGACAAAATTTGCGTACAGATTAGTCTATTGTTTTGATAGCCGTCTCTCAAAATCATGGCCAAATGTCCGAGTCAGTCGGTTAGCCAATGTTTTCATTTGCTAATGTAATACACGTTTAATGTTGCCTTAAACGCTCAAACTAATTAGTAAAAGCTAATTTTTTAAGTTTCGTTTTTCTTGTTAAAACCTAGTAGTATCGATTTTTTTTCTCAATTAAAAAAATTGAGGAAGAATTTTTTTTAATTTTAGTTCAATAATAGTTTAATAAAGTTTTTAATTTTAAGTATTCGTTAGTTAGCAAAGTTTCAGCTTTCAATCCGGTTTAAATGTCTTTGTTCAAATTTAATTTCACTCAAGAAAACATAGAATTAGAAAAAGAGGAATTAATTTTTAATTTTGAATATTTGATTAGCAAGTGGGACGTATCTGGATAGCAAGATAAACGTCCTTCGTACTTACCTTAATAACCAGTTTTAACAAGATCTTGAATTCTAAAACCATACTTGTTGGACACGTTTAGATTTTTTCAAAGGTTAGCACTAAATATAACCGAGTGAGAGAGAGAGAAAAAAAAGTTATTGTTCAAGTCAATAAGGAGCTGAAGAGCATTCGACAATTTGCGTTTCTAGTGTTTTAGTGTTTGTATTCAGGCTGAGAATATAGAGGAGAGAATAATTAAAATTCGAAAGATTTGGGAATTATATAATTTTGAAGAGAATGAAGATGGAATACCATACAATTTTCTAGTTTTTATAAAAACTCGAAATTTAAAAAGAAAACAAACTTGAGAAGAGTTTTTCTTAAGTTTCTTAAGTATTTAAACCTCTAAAAGAGAAATAGTCAGATTCAAGAAAAAAATTTTCTAAAACTTAAAGCCCGTTAAAATTATACAAACACTGGTGTTTAATTTTTTTATTTAAATTAACTCCATAATTTAATTTGACCAAGATTTTTCTTGTTTTTTTTTTTATTAAAAAAAAAGTGATTTATTGACATAGATTGGCGATTTGTTTAAAATTAAATACCTATTTGTTATGGATATTTAATTTTACAAATTAAACGGCCTTTAAATAAAAATTTAATTGAATTTATTGGCTCAAGGCTATTCAATACCCTTCAATTAATTTTCAACTTTTAATTTTAGCCTATTTTATTTCATTGTTTTTACATAATTTCAATTTTTCAATTAACTGATTTCAAAAAAAAAAGCTTTTCAAATTATTCCAAGTTTCTTAAAAGGATATAAATTAATTACTTTGACGCAAATGATATATTGTTTTTTTTTTACTTTCAAATAAAATACCGAGTTTTTTTTTTAATAAAAGATAGGAACCTTTCTCATTAAGTTTTTTTTCTTTTTCTAGGAAAAAAATGTCTTAATTTAACAATCCCCTGTGATTTCATCTAACACAAAGTCTTTTGAAAAATTTGATTTAAGATTAATTTTGTTGCAGTTATTTTTAGTGATAACAAAGGGAAATTACGCAATGGTGAATATTTGAAAAAAAATTATATATATATATATGTATTTATTTGATCACCTTTTATTTTTATGTTACAACTGAAATGTACACTTGTTAATTTGAAACTTAAACACGACCTTTTGGAGGAGATAAATTGCTCTTGGCGCAATTTTCTCGAATGTCATATGTCAGTAGAATAGATGCGGGCAAAATAAGTAGTAGAAATAAAAAAATTAGTATTTGTTGTTTTTGTGATTTTGGAATATCACTTTTTATTTATTTGAACAAGATTTTATTTAATATCTAAATTTGAAAAAACATAAAAGAAATATTTCGACTAAAAGTATTGGTTTACAGGTGTATATCAAAGATATGGTATGTGTTTAGACTAATTAGTATATCTGGATTAAATCGATATTAAAGGTGATCTATCTTATTTTCAAATTTGATTAAATTTTCATGCTTCGAATATTTTTGTAAAAATGTTTAAAAAAACACAAAAAATATTTTTCTAATATTTGGATTTAATGTCTGGATATTGGGAGATTCTGAGTTCCAAGGTAAGTCACAATTCTGTCTATAATGTAAACAAAATCGATAATCAAACACCAGTTAGAATTTTCTTATCCGTAAATAGCTTAAGAATAAAGTAATTGATCTTGTTTTAAGGCTAACTAAATAAATAATTAACTTGTCGATTTAAAATGCTCACCTCTGGATCTAAGCTAATTTAATTGCCTTAAAACAATTTAAAATCAAATAAAAACTTTATAGCTGCTTTTATTTTAATTTCTTCTTTTAACTATTAAAAATCAATAAAAAATGCTTACGCCAACTGAATCAAGATAAGCAATCTGATCGTGTAGGACACTGGTAATTGAGATGCCAATTAGAACCATTGCATATTGAAATTGTATACTAGAGTAACTAAATATTTACCTAATAGTTTAAATTTATCTATTTAAAATTTGATGCAGCTACTGAGAGACAAATGGCTCTCATTTTAAAGCCTCAATGAATTGAATATTAATGGGAAGAGTAAGTTTCGTGATTTTTTTTTCTAAATTGTCATTGTGCAAGAAATAGTTATCTAATTTTTATTTGATTTTTGTGTATGTGTGTGTGATTGAGCGCCCTTACCTTGGCTCGTTTTAATTATGGTTTTTTAATTAAAATATAAATTTTAATTAATAACCAGTAGAACCGAGCAATAAGACTCGAAGTTTTGAAGCGAATCATACAAACAAACAAAAAGTCGATGATTTAAATGTTAGCCCCTCTTTTTGTGGCCAAGTTGGCATTTTTTGAGTCGAGATTTTAAGTTTGCCAATATTGAAGATTAGTTTCACTTGATTGATTTTTAATTTTTTTTCTCTTTTTTTAATAATCGGTTTTGAATCCGATTTTTAATTACAAGCTCGAACAAATTGAAATTTTCGATTTATCTACTTTTTGAAAAATTTTCATCTTTCATAGATCCTTGTAGTTTTCTTTTTTTTCTCATTCAAAACTATGAGATAATTTCTCTTCTAATTAAGTCACAATTAAAATTCCATTTAAAATATTTTATACTTGAATTGATTTTGGCAAGTAAACTTAAGGAAACTGAAGCAAGCGCATCTCGGCATTATTCGAAGAACTTGAATGCCGAATTTCACTGTCTTCTGTTGTCATGGTAACTCTTATTCACACAGATAATTTGATTAATAGACACTAAAGTGACTAATGCGAAATTTACCTAGAGCTATGACATCGACAAATTGAGACATCAAAAAAATTATTTTGGGAATTAATTTATTGATAACCGACAGGCACGGTTAAATATTATCATTAATTTAGGTGAGTTGAATTCATGCTAAATCCCATCGAAATTTAGATTCACATTTATTTCGGTTCAAATCAAATAGAAACAAAATTTTTTTATATTTATTATTAAAAGTATATAAATTCATTTTTCTTTTTGTATTACATAATTTAGGTTTTAAGTTGCAATTAAATCAAGTTTCGGTCTCTAAAGAGACCCGGGAATATCAAAGTAATTATCTTTGAAATCAAAAAAAAAATTATATCGATTGGAACAGTCCGGATTGCAATTAAAAGTTAAGGGTGTAAATTATCTGCTAATTTAAGTGCATTCCGAGAAGAAACAAACTTAATTATTTATCATTATCATAAAAAGCATTTGATCAGGCCTAATCAGAGTTGCATTAATTAGGGAACGATGACGATTAGAGACACTAAGAGAGAGATGAATTTAGAAGAGATAATGAATTTCTAATCTATTTTGCTTTAATTTATTCTTGATCCATTTTTATCGCGGAGATTTCGTCAGAGTTAATGTATCCAACAATTCCGTCATTTGAAAAATAAAATATTGAAACAATAAAATAAATAGATAATGGGTATTAATTGAATCAATTAGAAGATTTTAAAGCAAATTTTTTTTTCGGAAAATATTCCTTAAATTTCCATCAAAAATAAATTTTTTTCCATGCTCATAAATCACAAACAGTTAATTGCTTAGATAAACAAGCACTCGAGTGTAACTTAAAGGTATACCTTTCTTTCAATTCATTTCAGCACCTGAATCGTTAAAAACCTACTTATTTCCAACACAAAATGAATGAATCAATTAATTTTTATGCTATTAAAATAACAATTTTAGATATTATGAAAAAAGCATGACTTCAAATTTGAATAGCAATGACCCTTTTTATCAAAATGGATTTAATGGAACTCACTTTACGTCCGGTCAGTACTTTTTGGACAATAACCACTTGTTACAATTAAACTATCAACCGGTATTCGAGGATTCCGAATGCAAAAAGCATAAATTGACCGAAGAGCAAACCGACTCGGAGGCGAAAAGGCTCAAGGCAGCCGATAGTAGAGAATTAAGTTTTTTCACAGCGCCTCCGCCTCAGTCTCTCGGCTCGAATTCTCCACCATCATCGAACGAATCCGCGTCACCAAACTATCCAGTAAATCAGCAATATCCGTTCAACTTTAACGACTACAACAACCAGAAGTCGTTTGCCACTATCATTCAGACAACGGTCATAGACGATCTGAATCGTATAGACAATGTTTATATCAAAAAATCAAAAAGAGATCCAATTGCTGAATATGACGCTGAATTGGCTGAATCGATTGAGTTCGAACTTGGCCTAAAGAAACAAAATGGACCCAGGTAGAAAATAACTTTTTTATTAAATCATTTAATTTAAAGAGAAAAAAAAAATATTTTCAAATTTTAATTTATTTAAGAAAAAATTCATGGGGTAATTTGTCATATGCCGAACTAATTACCAGAGCTATTGAATCCAGTGCAGAACAAAGGCTCACCTTGTCTCAAATTTATGACTGGATAATAAAATATGTTCCATATTTTAAAGAAAAGTTTGATCGAACCAGCAGTGCCGGATGGAAGAACTCGATTAGACATAATTTGTCTTTGCACAACAGATTTATTAGAGTACAGAATGAAAGCTCGGGAAAGAGCTCATGGTGGATGATAAATCCGGATGTAAGCAAATATGCCATCAACTCAAGTGCTCAAGATGAATTGATAAATGACAATTACAAAGACAAAGTAGAAAAAACAAAAACAGATGAAGTAAAAATAAAAAAAGCAAGAGCACGTAATTCTATAGAGACAAATTTTGATGACAAATCAAAGAAACTTAAATCCAAATGTGCCAAAAAGACCAAGAATGCCAAGAAGTCTGAGTCGAAAGCGGAAAAATTGGACATTTCTGCAGTTGACTCACCCGTTTCGCCAACAAATTTTAACCTTTCAAATAACATTCTTCGAACGGCCTTGCAAAAGCCGTCAAATACACCACCAACTCCATCGGCAACACCAAATATTTCATATAGATCATATACCGGAGACTTTTACCAAAACACTATGTCTTATCCAACCGCTACTGACTATTCATACCAAAATAATGGCCTTAATAAAAACTCACATTACTATAATTATCAATGTTTAAACAATAATCAATCCTATTCCAAAGGCTATGTGATGCCTCAAATGAACAACTCAAATTTATATTTTAATCAAAGCTATCAAAAAGCGCCCAACGTGTCATCTCCAGTTTCCACGGCATCAACCACTTCGACTGCGTCTACTTCTTCGTATGATCTCAGTAACAGGCTGAATAAAACTGGTCAACAGAGCTTACCACTTACTCCATCAAGTATAAATAGTTCGGTAATGAACACAACACCAATTGCGACATATGACGATTTTAATGATCTGTTCAAGAGCCAAAGCAACAATAGTGTAAGTCAGACTAATCCGTATTCTGTTTATCAAACAAATCAAATGACTAATGTCAATAATTCGACTGCAATTGGATGTTTTTATGGAAATTAGACAAAATTAAAGGAAATTTAGTTTTTTTTTGAATGTTTTTTTTTGTAAATAACTTTGTTTTTTCAGAGATTTGTTTTTATTTTGTTCCGTTTTATATTTTTTAGAATATGTTCTCATTCGATGCCAAGATCAAAAAACAATAAATAAGAAAAGTTTATTTTTAAAACAAAAATTTTAATATTTTAAATTTATTTAATCAAATTAAGTTTAATAAATTTTTAAATTATATTTTTTGAAATTTTTTGATGAGTGGGTTTTTAATTTTTTTATATTTTTTAAAAATTATTTTTTTTGTAAAAAAAAAAAGAAAAAGGTTTCTAAAAAATTATTTTGATTCAATGACAAAAGAAATCTTGTTTGAGATTTGAAAGGGTTTCTTGAAAAGTACTTGAGTGATTTCTAGCTAAAAATAAAGTACTAAGTTTGATACTTACTTAGTTTTAAAAAGCCTCATAGTTTAATTTTTATTTTGAGAGTAGATTTAAAAATTTGAACTTAAAAGATTTTTTAGTTCAGTTTCTGAAAATAAATAAGATTAATATTTAGTTATTTAATTTTAACAAATTAATTATAAAACGAAAAAATAATTGTTTGCTAATTAATTGAGTTCGATTTTTTATTTAAATTATTTATTTAGATATTTATAAAATTATTCCAATAAGAGAACTAAAAAATCTAAATAATTTATTTAAAAAAAAATTGAAATTAAAACTAATAGCAAAATCCACTAAAAGATACTCATTTCTATTTCTGATCTTTCTAAATTACAGACAAAAAATTCCCTATAAGATCAGATTATCCTTATTAAAATTAAAAATTGTAAAAATATTTTTTTTATAGCTATAAATTAAAATAAAAATAATGAAAAGTTAAATTGAATTAAATTTTTAGTTGGCAATAGAATAATCAAATTTATTATCATACAAAAATAATTCTGATTTTTTTAAAGATCCTTATTGAATGATTAGTTGATTTGACATTCCATTTGATTGCGATTTTGACAATTCAAAATTAAATAAAGAAATTCTGAAAACCTTTGTTAAATGAATAATTTAAACTTAATAAAAAAACAAATTTTTAAAATGCTTCGAATTTTACTAATTAAAAAATAAAGTCGATTTTCTTAAGGGAATTATTCTAAATAATTATTGGGTTTCTTTTTTTTCTCTAATATTTTGCGACAATTTAAATTCAGAAGCGTTTTCCTCAGTGAATGATAAAAAAATATTCGTTTTTTTTATGTAACAATGGTTTCTGTTCTTCTGAGAAATAATTTGTAAAAAAAGCGGAAAATTCAAGATTTTTGAGATTTTCGATGATTAAGTAAATTTAATATAACTTTGAAATTTTGTTTTGACTAAACAAATAAAATATTTTATATCGTTTTATAAGTTAATTTTTTAATTGAGGAGAACACAAATGATCTAATAATACATTTATCTATTAGATTTGAGTTAAAAATTTTAAAAAATTGATTCTCATTAATCATCAAAAATTAAATTTATAAAATTTTGTCAAAATATCGTTTTTCTATTTGGATATAAAATAGATGTAATAATTTTTTATTTGAAAATTAAAATGACTAAATTGAATTTTATACTATCCAAAATTAGTCGATTAGAAAACTAGCCAAACAAAAAATACTCCATATTTACTACATATTAATTTATCGAAATTAAATAAAAATTAAAATAGATCATAATTTGAATAAGGAAATTATTTATTTAAATATCAAATGATAAATTTGGCTTTCAATGCTAAGTAAAAAAAAAATTGTTAGTAATATGAAAATCATTTATTAATCAAAAATTTTTTTTATATTTTTATTGTAACGGGTGTTTGATAATTATTCGGAATTTTAGCCTATTGAAGTAGTATTCTTTTTTAATCTGAGACAATGAAAATTAAATTGACACTACAATCTGATATGCGAATCAGATTAAGAAGAATAATTAATGGGTTATTCGACTATAGTAGTATTATAATCCGCCAATTGATGAGATCTGAATTTGTCAAACTGGTCTTTAAATGCATTTTTTGAAATTGAAGAAATGACAGTGTCTGGTGGCTCATTTCAAAATGATGCTACTCTGTGAAGGGTTTTGGTTTTTTACCTAAATTCATTAATGGTTTATCCGTTGTTGGAGCTTGACTTGGATCTGTGAAGGCATTTAGATGAACAATGCTATGTTTGTAGACAATTTTGAAAATTTGGATTGCATCACCTTTTCTCCTTCTAATTTTAAGCGTAGGGATACCAATTTTTGCTAATCATTAGAGATAGTTGAAATTTATGAGACAAGACACCAGTCTGATAGCTCCACATTGGACTTTTTCCAGCCTTTTAATATCTTTCTTTTGCAAAGGATTCCAATTCTAGTAATGATTGCTGGAAATTTTACCTTTTTTAATTTACGTTAGAGTTTTCAAATTTAGGGAATCAATTCCAAAAGATTAGGAAAGCTAAAACTTTCAATACTATTATTGCAATGGGAAGGAAAGATATAGATAAGCTATTTAAAGCAATTTATAAACTTGATAAAACTCTTCTACGAGAAATTTAAGAGTAGCATAAAATAGTGTAAGAATAACAATTTGAGAGCTTCAAAATGTGTACAGGAGTCTAATAAGCCAAGATTTGGCGAACAACAAATCCTATTGGATTCGAAATCAAATTGGCCAAAATGAAAGTTATGAACATATATATCAAATCGGAAACCCTTATCACCATCGATGATACACAAATCGAATGTGTAAATTAAGTACCATCAGTACAACGATGGGAACACTGAGAGACATAAATAATGCTTGGTACAGCAAAGAGTGCCTTTTCTTGATTCTGACCAGCAAAGGAATCAACTAGTTATAGCAGGGAAATAAAACTCAAACTATATAATTCTGTAGAAAAAACTACACTGATATACGGAAGTGAATGTTGGGGAATGTGTGAATCTGATAAAAGAAGTCTGAACACCTTCCATACCATTCCATAGGCTTGATTAACTGTCAAATGCAAAAGATAAAATTCAGAGCCTTTACGTCAAATCATTAAGAACTAAAGACTGCGACAGCTTGAGCATATTCTTAGAATGAAAGAAAAAAGCATACCAAAAATTGACAATGGACGCCTTAAGGGCGACGTAAGATAAGAAAACCGGTAGTAACATGGAAGTCAACAATCAGAAATGGTTATGACCTGGGGAGAAGCAAAGGTAAAGGCTAAAGATCAACTTGAATGGAAATCAAAAGTGCTCCAGAAAGAGTGAATAAAATAAATGGTAGTAGTTTAATGACTAATTAATTCCTCGTTAGGTTTACCTTTAAGACTATATGTCTTTTTGTTATACGACGTTGTATCTTTTCATAACAAGCTTTAAAAATCTAATTTCTTTCATTGTTCATATGTTTACTTTGTTTATTCCATTTGATGAAGCTTGAAACAATTATTTGTATTTGTACAAAAAAATCTTAATGTGAAATATAAAATTAAGTTTATTACAAAAATTATCAATAAAACTTATAAAAAAATAAAAAGAAATCAAGATTTTTATTATTCATAACCAAAATTATAATAAAATACTAAATAAAATAAAAACGATTTTAAAATTTGAATTAAAAAAAAATAATTTAATTTTTCTTAACTAAATTTCTTCAGTTAAATTTTTATCGTCTATGCCTTTGTCAGTTGATTTGTTTAAAAGAGATAATTTTTCTTCATTTTCAAAAAAAGAATATTTCAAGTCATTAACTGAACTTGTTTCTGTTTCACTATCATCATCGGGAGCAACATAAATCACTTTTAATTTAATATCTCCACTTAGATTAGACAAAATCTCAACTGCTTCAGAATGCATTGATTCTTTTAAATCGATTTCATTTGCACTTAATATGGCATCGCCAACATAAAGCTCACCGCATCTAAAAGCCGGTCCATTGTTGTGTATTTCCGAAATTAGAATTGGGACACCGTGTTCATTCCCGCCAGTTATAGAAATTCCAAGACCTTCTCTAGGATTTTCTCTTTTAAGTAATACTTCTCTTGTTTGATTGACAAGTTTTTTTTGATCAGAAGTAGTTGGTTGTAGATGCTGTTGTTCATTATTTGTCTGTTCTTTAAGTCTCCTACTTCTGCATGCTCTTATAACTGTTTTGTGTCGCTGTAAATGAATTTCAGCTTCAAGTTGATTCCACAATCGTTCATGTTCTTCTGGCTTTAAATTTTTGCCAAATAATTGAATTTGTTGAATTCGACCGGCCAATTCTTTATCTAGATATTTGGCCGCTAGTCTAGCACCATAAATTTCGCTGTTTGAGTCAACTAATTGTCGTTTCAAATAGTCGTTTTCTTTTTTAAATTGATTTAGTTCGGATTCAAGAGATGCTATTTTCATGTTTAAATTGGTATCCATGCTGAACCGTTTTTCCAACTCTTCCTCTAGTTTTTTTTGTATCATGTCTGTATTATCAAGAGATTCAGCATCCTGAAAAGCTTTTTGGTTAGTATTTGCTAATTGATTCTTAAGTTTTTGTATTTGTAGTTGAGATGAATGCAATTCTATCATTAATTTCTCAAGTTCCTTTTCAGATGCCTTTTTAAAGGCAACAGCCTCAGATATTTCTGATTTTTGATTTACAAGTTGAGCCTTAAATTAAAAATAAAAATTGGATCGATCATTTTTAAATTCAAATAAATGGTTACTTCTAATTTACAGTTAAATTGAAATACTGTCTGGGATTTGTGTACTAATTGAGCCCAAGCATAACACATGCTCTTGACTTTTTCTCTAGTTTTATCTACGAAATCGATCAGACTGTCTTCGATTAGATCCCCGTTTTCGAAATCATTGGCTAGTTCGTTAAGCAAAAGTTCTAGGTCTACGAAAGAGTTATCAAAATCTTTTTCCAGTGTGTCCAACCATGCTAGTGATGCAACGCCAATATTGGACATTTTGAAATAAATTGTGAGTATTTTTTTATCTTCAGGAATTCGTATTAATTATTTGAAATAGAGAAAAATTTTTCCATAATAGCTTTCGTGTTTCTTTCTTCATTTATCGCTTTCATTATTTTAGAAATAAAATATTCATAAAATATTTTAATAGAAAATTATTTTAAATATTTTTTACATTTTTATTTTAGAATTAAATGATTTAAAAAGTGTCTTGTAAAAAAAATTACAATTTAAACTTTAATGAACAAAAAAATAGAATTTAACTGTTTTAAATTAAATATCGTTAATGAATTTAATTTAAAAAAAATAATTGATAAAAATTAAATTGTTTATTGATTCTAATATCAAAAATAATATTACCGTAACCTCGGTTTTATAGACGCAGCATCTACTTCGAGAACGATAAACGCGACGCGGTTACTCCGTAGAAGACCATGTTAAAAAAAATCAAAAAGATCAAATTTAATTTTTTCGCGTTTAAGGCAGGGTTAGGTATTACATGCATGGTAAAGCCGGAACTTGACCGTATAACAGCATGCAATTTTTTAATATAAACGCGACCAAAAAAAATAAAAATAAAAATTAAATGCGTTAATAGGTAAGGTTTATTTCATTTATTCAGGTATAAGCGCATGCAGCAAATTTAAAATTTTAACATAGGTGTGATGGTGTTTAATGGATGTAAAGTTGTGTTTAGGTTTACGAGATTGCAATATCGAACAAGGGAATACGGAAAATTATGATAGAAAAATATTATTGAATAAAAGTAAAAAAGTCTGTTGGCTGTCGTATATTCAAGAGATTTCTGAGTTACAGTTACAGAGTAAGTCCTTCGGACCACTTCCGTAAATTAAATTTAATATGACATTTTATTAATATTTATTCTAAAAAAAAAACTTAAAAAATTTTATTTAATATAATGAATTTAATTGAATTCAATAACCTTGATGTTACATCTTTTTTCTCTTTTTATCACTAAAGAATTAATTCTCTTTGTAATTTATTTTTATATCCATAATTTCTATCTTTATCTATATGTCATTGTAAAGATAAAGTTACATTGCTTTTTTATCACACTTCAAAGCTTTTAATAAAAAATTTAGGAATTAACTAAAGGATCTCGACATGAGGCTAAAATTTATAATTGTAAATCAATTATTATTTATATATAATTTTATTTTTCTATTTGATTCAAGAAAAATTCAATCTACTGGGATTAAATTAAATATTTCAGCTTAAAGATACGAAATAAAAACAATAACCAACTTTGTTCTGCAAGTAAAATTAATATATTTTTATTTATTTCAAAGGATTTGTGAATAAAGCAAAATGTTTTTTAAATATCAGTGGAGTTTTTTTAGTATTATAAATCAGGCATCCAATAAATTTTAGAATTAATAGTACGATTTTTTCAAGAAAATTTTGGGACGATAGGCTTCGAATTAAAATAGCAACAATCAAATTTAATTAACAGTTAAATATTCTTTTATTAACAATGCGTAGGTTGCGTTTTTTTAAATTAAAAAAAATTTCCATCTCAAAAAATTCTTTTTAGAATTTTAATTTGTCCCAATAGCAATCAATAAAGACAAATTGGTCAAGTTTTGCTGAATTGAAATTATTTTCAATACTTAAAGAGTTGAATATGTAAATTCAATATCTGCTAGATTTGATGAAAAAATCAGTAATTTTTATGATTTTATACCAATGATGAACAGAACTAGTTTGTTGGTTTAAATTAAAGAAATTTAAAAAAATTATTTTACTTAAAAAGAAAAAATTTAAATTAAAAAATTAATAACAAATGTTAGCACTGCTGGAAAAATAAGCGCTTTAAGCCTTGAAATTCTTAAGAGAAAAACAAATATTTAAGAAATAAAAAAAATTTTAGGTATAATAATTAAAATTTATTTTCATCAGGAGACTCAAGCTAAATATTAAACTTGAATAAATATAAAAATTTATATTGAAATATTTAATCTATTTATTCTACCAAAAAAAATTAGTTAAACAATAAAAAATTTAAAGTAAATTGTATTAATATGTATTTTCTAATTTAAACATCTTTTGATAAAAAAAATTCAATTTATAAATTAAATGTATGCGCTAAAAAACTAAATGAAATAAAGAATAAAATGCGTTTAATATTTTGAATAGATTATTGATATTTGCATTTAAAAAATATTTATTTATTAGTTATTTTGAAAAAGGTGTATCCTAATTACTTGAATAATTAGCTTTAAAAAATTTCTAACGAAAAAACAATAAACTTTTTTAATAAAATTAGAATAGCCAAAGTGTTTTTTGTTTTGAATAGAAAAAATGAAATTTGATTTTTTCTAAAAATAATTTAAAAAAAAAAAGAAACATAATCAGAGAGTTTAATTTTATCTTTTTCATGGTGAGTAGGAATAAAAAAACAGCGAAAATATTTTTGCCTGACAACCAACCAAAAGTATTTAAGTTATCTTGGGGTCAAATTATAACAACACATAAGAAACCTTAAAAATTAATTATTTAATTTGTATGTTTACATTTGGTTGTCATAGCAACGATAAAATTTGTTTGCATTTCCATTTTCTTCAAGTCGGGTTTCTTTTTATCAAAAAGCAAAAATAGCTTTATTTACTTATATATAAATTTCTTAGGGCCATCGTTTTTAAATGTGGTCTTTGGCACAATATTTCGTTTGCAATTACAAATCAGATAAATTTTTCCTTTTATTTTTAATTTAAGTCGTTGAAATTAGAGAAAAACAACAAATCAAAGTTTCTTTGGCTCAGGTAAAATTCTCAAGGTTTTGTCCAAATAAGCGCCTACATAAAGACTAATTTATTTGTCGATTCTTTATACATTCTTAAAATAATTGTTTTCTAAACACTTAAAAACTTGTTTTTTTCTTGCTTCAGGCTGTAAACATCGGAACATTTAAAGTCACTTAAATTTTCAAGTTAAAGAGTCTCGAGTTCTATTAATAAATTAAGATTATGTTTATGACGCTGGGTTTTATGGTAATGGATTCACGATCGATAATTAAAAAAGATTAATTATTATTTAGCTTGAATGGCAAATGTATAATTTACGATCAGATAATTAAAAAGTATAATAAAAGTATTTATCAAAAATTTTTATTTAAAAAAAATAGATATAAAAAACTGCTGAATGGTTAACTAATATTTTTTAAATTCTGATGCAAAATTAAAATGGAAAAATACGAGAATTTGGGAACAGTTGGTGAAGGTAGCTATGGCGTAGTAATCAAATGCAAGGATAAAACAAATGGAAATTTAGTAGCTATTAAAAAGTTTCTCGAGTCGGAAAACGATAGGGCTGTGAAAAAAATTGCATTCAGGGAGATAAAAATTCTAAAAAGCCTAAGACACGAAAATCTTGTCAATTTAATTGAAGTCTTTCGTCGTAATCGAAAAATTTATCTTGTGTTTGAGTACATAGATCAAAATTTGTTAGAAGAGATAGAGAAAACTAAGAATGGCCTTGGCGAAGAAAGGACACGCGAGATTATGTATCAGGTTGTGCGTGGAATCGACTTCATGCATTCAAATAACATCATTCACAGGGATATAAAGCCTGAAAATATTCTTATAAACAGTTGAGTTAAAATTATCTTTAATTCATTTTTTTTTATTTATTTTTTTTACTATTAAGATAATGGTTTGATAAAAGTATGTGATTTTGGTTTTGCCAGACAAATTGCGCAGCCCAGCGAAATATACACTGATTATGTAGCTACTAGATGGTATCGCAGTCCTGAACTTCTAGTTGGAGATCCTAAATATGGAAAGTAAATAATAAATAATAAATCATGCATTAAAATGTCATTTTTATCAGTCAAGTACTATGTGTAAAATTATCGCTGGATAAAATAAAATACAAATTTTGTAAAATTAAGGCTTTTATTTTGGACTAAGAAAAGTCCCTATTTGAAAAATTTAATTCTAATATTTAAAAATTTTTAAGACCCGTGGACATATGGTCTATTGGAGTGTTGACTTATGAAGTTTTAACTTCACGCCCATTGTATCCTGGGGAATCGGACTTAGATCAGTTGTTTTTAATTATGAACTCAATAGGTGACATAACTGACTCAATGAAACAATGTTTTAGCAAAAATCAGTTTTATATGAACTCAAAGCTTCCCAAAATAAGCAATTTTTCTCCTCTACAAAACAAACTTAAAAAATATTCACCAAATTTGTCCAAGTTTATCTTAGACTCACTGATAATAGACCCGCATAAGCGTTACACATCAGTCGAATTGTTACAACATGACTTTTTTATAGAAAATAAATGGCTTGATGAATTTTTGATTAAGCTAAAAAATATAATCAATCAACACGAAACGTGTCTTGGTTCGAATAGAAGTTTGGTTGTTCAATCAGTGCTCGGAAAAAGCGAAAATGAATCTCTAAAAAATTTGTTATTTGAGACAAAAGTAAAAGAAATACAGTCTCAACCTGACAGAACTCAAAACAACACAGTCCTGGGCTTAAAAACAAACACTTCGAACTCAAGTCAAGCTAAAGCAAATTCAAGTATGAATAACTTTTTTAACTCTCAACAAACCGAAGAAGTCAAAAAAACAAATCAGACTAATGCAACTCAATCAAATAGTCATAATAATAGTCAGAAAGGTGTTAATCAAAAGTTTATTAAAAATGCCCTCATAAAGCCAAATTTTTTGATACAAAATGGAAAAGAGAATACAAATAATGATTATTATACGACTTCATTTACATCTACTGTTGTAAATAGTTCTATTAAAAAATTGAACACAAAAAAAGTAAGAAAATATATGTTTATTTTTTCTTTAAGTTTAACTTAGTTTCTAGACATAAAACCTAAATAAACATTTTGCTAGTTGGCTTCTATATGATAAAGTAAATTAAACCCGGAATTTTTGACTCAATTAGGAAGAAAAAAATCGAATAAAATCTTCAAATTTAGCAAAAAAGCCCATCTGTTATTAATGACCTTTTAATTTTTAAAAATAATTTTACTAATAAATTATAATGATATATAGAATATTTTATAATTTATTTATTAAAGAATTTGAATGCATCAAAAGACAATGTAGTCATAGAAATAAAAAATTCAAAGATATTGCCAAAAATAGAGAATCAACTGCCAATACAACAATCAGACTCACCAAGAACTGAAATCCAAACTATCAATAATAAACATCATGGCAATAATCCAACTGGTACAAATTTTAACAGCATTTCTTATAATTTATATAAACAACAATTTGCCAATACCAATCAACCAAATCTGACCAGCTTTTCAAATTTGAGCATGAGGCGCAGTCCTATAAACGAAAATCTACTAACTAATAGCAGTTTAAGCATCATAAATGATATGAATTATTCCAATTTAAAAAGATCTAACAGTAATACCACTATTGTTTTAAATAATTCAACTGCTAGCACAAACCACACTCACAAATCTAACAATTATTTTATTGATGAAAATATTAAATTGAATAAAAAGCCAAATATCCTAACCTCTTCAAATAGTGATTTGAATACTAACAACAGTAGCAGCAACAACAACAACAACAACCACAATAACAATAACCACAATAATAATAAAAACAATAGATTGGATAATAGTAAAACTAATCTACGGCTGCCTCAAATGAAAAACTTTGATAGAAAAAAATTTATTTTTAAATATTAAAATGACGGTGAATTTTTTCTTTGAAATTTTTAATAAACGTTGTTCTCATTTTTTTTTAATTAAAATTTTTTAAGTTTATGATAAAAAATTCTTTTTAGTGTCGATCAATATGACGCCTGTGCTTGGCTTAGAACTACAAGAATTTAAAAACTTGATGCATATTTTAAAATTCTTAAATTCAAGCACTCTTGAGTTTTTTTAGAGAATAGAAAAAACAAAATACACAAATGGCCAAACGATCAACACCCAGCACGCCAACTATGCCGATTGAGCACTATCGAAAACAAATCGGCAAACAAGAGAGCAAAGTAACGCGAGTTCGTCAAAAGGACATCAAGAAAAAAAATGCACAAAAGACAACTGTACAAAATTTTAATTCATATTTAATTGCTTTGGCTATTTTTTTGACCTTGCTTTTTGCTGCTTATATTATTGTCTATTTAATTAATTAATTAATTAATTTTTTTTGTTTATTCTAAAAGACTTTATTTAATAAATCTATTGAGTACGTTCTTCAAAAAATTTAGCAACTAAAGCTCCAGAAATTATTCCAATTAAGATAGAAATTATCTTGAGACTTGGACTAGCCTCCGGATAAATAAATGTGCTTTGAATTCCGCTTCCGATTCCGCCACACACGCCTCCATAGTAAAGACCAAATCCTCTCAAACGTTTGATTGCAGTAAATGTACCAATTATTAGACCGATACCTGACCCAGTTAAAGTTGACAAAAAAATATTACTTGTCAAAACTACCTCGGGGATAAATTCGCTAGACATTTTACTTGTTATAAGCAACATTTTTTGAGAAAAAAAAAATTTTTTTTGAAATTTTTGTTGCCTAAAAATAAATTAAATCTATTTATAAATAAACTTTTTCAAAAATTTAAAGTTTTCACTGCACCAGCTTAAATTTACCTAAGTTTATGTTAAGATGAATAAATAACTAGGATTTTTTCTATCATAAATATTTTTTACTTGCCAAAGTCGAACATTATAATTTTCTTCTTAATTTTCAAAATTTTTTGATTAATTATTTTTGAATTGAATTGAAATGGTTTCAAATAAAAAAAAGACTCTGCTACTCTTATCGCAGCAATTGAACGACCTCAAATTAAATTTAAAGCCCTTAATCGAAGAGTCACTTAAATATGCAAGAAATGAGCTTTTTGTCTACATTAATCCATGTCTCAAATCTCGCCTCATAAATCCAAAAATTGAGCAAAATCTAATACAAGATCGATACAGACTTAAACAAATAGTGAGACAATTGTATCAATACTCGTTCAAATTAAATCCCGAAATAAGTGTCACTTGTCTGCTGCACAATGTTCATCAAGTGACTAAACCGATTGAAGTTGAGTCAGGATTTAGTTATGACCAAATTCTGACAGATTTTATCTTGGAAAATTTAGAAAATGAATTGGATCGTTTTTTGAATCATTATCTGCCAAACATGGAGCCAAAAAAATTAACTTTTATTCAACTAAATGCTGATAAAAATTTTGAAAATTTTAAAAATTCCCAAAATGGAAGTTCAGATTTTGATTTAATAAAAAAAAATAGAATTTATATGAATTCAGTAATTGGTGGAACCTATGACCGACTTCATTCAGGTCACAAAATTTTGCTTTCTGAATCAGTTTTGCTAACAAAGAATAAATTATTGATTGGTGTTTCAGACGGTGAATTATTAAGTCGGAAAAAGCTATCAGATTTAATTGAAAATTTTGAAAAACGTTGTGAAAACTTAAAGAAATTCTTGGCTATTGTTAATCCAGATTTAAATGTTATAACAGAAAGAATAACTGACCCATATGGGCCGTCTATTACTGAGCCAGAATACGAATGTTTAATTGTTAGTCAAGAGACTAGTTCAGGCGGCATTAAAGTAAATGAGAAACGACTACAAAATAACTTGAATGAATTGGAAATTCATGTTGTTAATTTGATTAATGATGAGGCTAGCATTTTTGTTGACAATATTGGTGATGAAATAAAAATTTCATCATCTAATCATCGACGCAGACTTTTGGGGACTCTTTTAAAGCAACCATATGTATTAAGTTTTTTTCTTTCTTTTTTTTTTTATTTATAATTTAAATTTAGATACCATATGAAGAAGGAAAGCCTTATGTTATTGGTTTGACCGGTGGTCTAGCAAGTGGAAAGTCTCATATAATCAAAGACTTAGAGAAATTAGGGGCTGCTGTTGTTGATTCAGATAAACTTGGTCATAAAGCTTATGAGAGAGGAACTGATGCATATCAAAAGATTGTTGAGATTTTTGGGAATGACATCATAGACGAATATGGAGAAATAAATCGAAAATCATTGGGAAAAAAAGTGTTCAATTCACAAATAGAGCTCAAAAAATTGACTGATATAGTCTGGCCTGAAATTAGGCGTTTAAGGGATATTGAGATAAAAAGACTGTTTGATGAAGGCAATAAAATAATTGTAGTCGAAGCTGCTGTAATGCTTGAAGCAAAATGGCACAAAAATGTAAATGAAATTTGGGTTGTTTTTGTACCAGAGGAAGAAGCCATTTCCCGAGCTATGAAAAGAGATGGATCAAGCTTGGAAAAAGTGAAACAGACTATCAGTTCACAAATGCCTAATAAGGAAAAAATTGAGTATGCAAATGTTGTTTTTTGTTCTTTGTGGGAAAGGGAATTTACTATTAGGCAAGTGAAAAAAGCTTGGGATTTGTTATTAGAAAGAACCACAAGTGATACTCACACTTAAAACAATTTATTTTTATAAAAATTTTTAAAAATAATTTTATTTTGTCAAAATATACCCCGACAATGGTAAACAAAAAATCAAAATTTTTTAATCTAATTTTTCTTGTTTTTTTTTACTTAAAATTATAAAAAAAATTTAAAAATTCGATTCAATCATTTATATTCTGAAAAGAAAATTAAATAAAAAAATTTTTAATTGTTAAAATAAAGTTTAATTTGTAATTTCTATGAATACTAAAATAAAAATAAATCATCGTTTATTTACGTTAGTAAATAAATTTCGTAAATAAAAGATAATTTAGATAAAATCATAATGACATAGCAATACTGTATAAAAAGCATTCTAAATTTTATTCAATTAAGGAAAAAAAATTTGTTTTTATTTCTCTTCTACTTTAAAATAGCAATTTCTATAAAAAAATTCTAAAAGTCTAAAGTTAAAAATTAAATAATCAATTTTAAAATTATGACTAATACTAAAATACAAAGAAAATACTTTTTTAATACTTTTTGCCCATAATTTGTTATCAGATTTTACACGTTGTAGTAAACCACTATACTATACTATACTTCTTATATATTGAGTGTCTGATGAAAAAATAAAGATTTATGGATTACTGTGTAAGTAAAACCTTTATCATTTCTTATTTGTTTCCGGAAGAGAGCATATTTAAATCGATTTTTTTTTATTTTTGAGTATTTGGATGCATAAAAAAAAATTTATTGGTATTCATTTATTTTCAAAATTATTTTAAAAGAAGTTAACTTAGAGTAAATAAAAATGGTAATTAAGAATCTATTACCAGTTTTTTTTAATGCCAATTTTAAAATAGGAATTTTATGCAATATAAAAAAATCCCAGATTAAAAAAATAAAAACTAATTATAAATGTAATTGTTTAGTAATTAAGTAAAAAAAAAGTAACTTAATTAACCGAATATAATGACATGTCAGTAAAAATGAACATTGATTTTTATAAAAAACAGAATTAAACTTTTATGACATGTCTTAAAAAATGAATAAAAAATTTTCTGACTTTAATGACATTTAGATTTATATCAAAATTGACTTGACATTTTTAACAGTATCTCATAAAGGCTAAACCAAATTTTTAATTTTTTTTTAATAATTTCACTATTAATTACATTTCTCATTAATCTACAAATGGATTTTTATGTGATATAGTAGTAGTAGAACCGCAGTAACTACTACTCCTACTATATCACATGATCAAAATAAAACTAACTATGAATTATTTAATGAATAAAACTTTACATTGCCTTTTTTGGCTTAACAATTGGTACTCTAATGAACAAATCCTCATGGTCATTTGGTTGTATGTTTAAAACTCAAACTCCGGGATTTTTTCTACCCTTTGTGTTACTTTAAATTTTTAATCCATGAAAACCAGCATATTTTGTCACAAAAATTATTTAATTTTAATTTTTTTTTATGATTTTTGATTTCTGTTTTTAAAAAGATTTTTTAAAAATTACTATATTTATTTAACTTAAGACAAAGAAAAGATGAAGCATAAAGAGTTAAAAAATTCCTCAGAATGTTGAGTGTTTAAAGAAATAAATATTTGCATTTTATAGTCTTTTGTATTTTGGTCAAACGATGAATACAAAAATTAAGCAAAATCCGACAAAAACAATGGTTTCTAGACAAAAGTAAATTACACTAATTTTTTTTATAAAATAAGCTTTTTAAAGATAATATTTTAATAATATTATTTTTAAAAAAATATTAATGTATTTTTCACAAACATGCCAATGAGCATATATTAAAAAATTATTTCAAAGTATAGATTTAATAATAAAAGATCAATTTTAGACAAATACTTTTTATTTTTATGAAAAAATATTTGCTAAAAACTTATTTTTCGCTTCATGATTATTTACGGATCATTTGGGCAGCGATACGATCTAAGTCACGTCTGCCTTGTCTGCTCAAGACTCGTCCTCCACTTAAATAGAATTGAATTATTTTAAGAAATTAGAAAAATATTAAAAAAATACCGTTCATTTTTTTCAACTAATTTTACATTTTCCAAAGCTTGTAAAGCTTTACGGATGATATTTGATGAGGAACGGCAAAAGTGACCTGGTGCGACTCCGTTTCTTTTGTGACCTTAAATTTCAATCTATTAAATTAAATGAAAGAAAATTTCATGCTTTTCTTACCTCCAAAAACTTTTGTGAAGGCACCAACGCCAGCTTGTCTGATGTACAAATGTCTAGCAATGGATGCACATCTGGTATAAAACCAATCTGGGTCAGTTGGAGCAAGTTCATTGAAAGCACCTCCTTTAACTAGATCGTTCCAGGCTGGGACTTTTAGTTTACCAGTTCTTAAAAAAATATGCTACTAGAACAACATTAACATTATATTTTTTATATCTACTTTTTCAAGAAAGCAGCTACGGCTTTAACGAGTTGTTGTTGATCAACATCTTTAGCAGAAATACGATTGCCGGTTTCCAATGACATTTTTTAGAGTCTTTTGCCTAGATAAATTAGAAAATTTATTCGGTCTGTTGAAAATGAGTAGGCGGAAGGACACTATGAAAGCGTACTAACATTAGAAAAGAGAGAGAAATTATTTCTAACAAAGTATAAATTCTTAACCATGCTTTTTTTTTCTATATTACTTAGAACCTTGACACTAGATTTAAATAAAAGTATGATTTGCTTTTTATTTCAATTCTGTTCAAAATTAGTACATGGCTTATAGATTTCAAACTATATGTGTATATACAAGAACCTAGTCTAAAACGTGCAAGTTATTTTTTTTGCAAATCTAATATTATTGAAATCACTTATAAAATTTTAGAAACATAGTCTTTGAAAGACTAAAATTAACTTTGAAATTTATTTTAGTATATTATTATCGATATTTCTTTTTTTTTTAAATAATTTTAAATAAAAAACAAACTTTAAGTATCAAAATATGACTCATCCTTTTTAAGAAAAATTTTTGGATGTTGTTTGCTATTTTAATTGATTAAAAAAATTCTAATATCGCTAAATACTTCGATCT
>PJRA01000325.1:78144-88761 GCA_016987375.1 Brachionus koreanus
ATGAAAAACAGTCCACTTCATAAGATATTAAATCATTTCTGACATAGATAACTACTCCACCACCTGCTTGCAAATCCAATATTGGATTAAAAATATTTTTACATAGTGATAATTTTTTTAAGAGAAAAATATAAAAAAATCTACATAATTCAAAAAAATTTATTTCAATATAAAAATTTGTCCAAAAAATATGAGGATTTGAAACTCTAGTGTTAAGTAAATTTAACAAAAAAAACATCATAATTGAAATTACTATTTTTTTTATTTTCTTCCTTTTTTTAAATATTAGATTCAATTTTGAAGTATCTTTTGGTAATACCTTGCAAATAAAATTTTCTATTTGCTTTTCTAAATTTTCACAAAAAAATGGTTTTGAGAATAAGGAAGGTTCGATTATTATACTAATATAACACTTACGAACTGTATTCATTTTATTGACTCTAACTGATATCCAATTATGTGATGCTTAACATTTTATAAAAAATTCTTTTAATTTATTAATTAAATTTAGGTCGACTTCATAGTTCTTTTGTTAGGATTTATTAGGAAACTAATAAAAAAATATAATCGTATTTTTGTTCGTTTTAAAAAAGGGGGTTTTAAGGGTAAACTTATTTACAAAAAGTACAAAAAACTAATTTTTTTCATACTATATTTCGAAATAAAAATTTTTTAGAAAAAATTTAATTTGGTTAAAATTATTCATAAATATTACACAAACGGGTGAAAGACAACCATTTGCTAAAACCTTATGTAAAGAGGACCTAGAAATATTTATAAATCATAAAATGAAATGGGATATTCAAGTTAGACATTTTACTGAAAAAACAGAATACTGAATAGGATGCTGGATTATCAGAAAATCGTTTAAATTCCATAACAAACGAAGCAATACATTTTTTATTCAAATCCTTTGTTAGAGTAAAACACAAAAAATTAAATTATGCTGATAGGTTGAACCAAGATATAATTTTCTTCAAAAATAGATTAGCCACAACTAGCAGCAAACTACCAACATATATTTTAAATGCACAAAATTTAAACAGCTAACTGTATTCAAATATTAAATGTTGCTAGTTTAGACATTATTTCAAAAAACAATTGTTTAATTGAAACATTATGAAACGATTAATATAATGAAAGAAATTTTGATTATTTAAATAAATTAAAAAAACTTTTATATTTTTTTGATTCTCAATAATTCCATCTCATTTAATTAAAATTATATTTCATATAAATCGCTCGATGTAATTTAATTCTGTTTTACTTTAATAAAACAACAATTGATTATTTGGAGGAAAGCGAAGTTTTTATTAAAAAAATAATTAAAGATTAAAGTTTAAATAATTTAAATATTTCATTTTTTTTAATGAATAAAAGTTAAATTATGCTTATAATTGAAGAATACAACTTGATATTTTTAAAATCAATATCACTATTTATTTTCGCACAATTAACATTCGATGATCTGGATTGAATAAATTTGCAATAAAAAAACATGTTTAATGTTGAATTTTTCATCTTTCTTTCTTGATACCATTCTTCCATGCATTGGTAAGCAACTGGATCCTTATGAAGTTGAAATTTATTTGCAACAAAATGAGGCCTGTTTACAAGTTCGGGTAAATCCTCAATTGAAAAAACACATATTCCGTGTCTATAGTAGCCATTGCAGTCATTTTTCTCTCCATACCAACCTGTATATTTAATCAATGAATCATATTTCTCTATCATTGGGTCATCTAAATTAAATTTAAGATAAAAAATAAAGTAATTTTTTAAGTTATTACATTTAAGACCATGTGATGAATAAAATTTGGTATTAAAATGTAAAGTTGACCAAAAAATTTCATCAGGACTATATGTATTCTGA
This sequence comes from Brachionus koreanus, assembly GCA_016987375.1. Lineage (NCBI taxonomy): Eukaryota > Metazoa > Rotifera > Eurotatoria > Ploima > Brachionidae > Brachionus > Brachionus koreanus. Next base: position 80,018 of record PJRA01000325.1, read on the forward strand.
GTCCACCCAGTCAATTAAAATATAGATATTTTCAAAATACTATCTAGAGATTATCCTTAAATTAAACACACATGTATAAAACTAAATTTTTTTTAACCTTTCCCTCAGATATAATTGGTTGGACAAAATTTTCAAAAAATTAACATAAAAATTAGCATAAAGATTATTTTCTATCAATTAAATAGTGTTTATATGCACACAATTAAATCTTTGAACCTATAGCTTAATTATTAAGAATTTTCATATAAGGAATGTATCATAGGATTAAAACACCGAAAAGTACTTACTACTACAAAAAAAAAAAGAAAAAGGATGCAATTTTACAACAATTTAGCCAGCTATACCCATGTTTTTCACAGTCGGTGGATCAAACAGCCCATTCAAAAATCAATGAAGATTCCGACTATAAAGAAATTCTAAATAAAACAGATGTGTCTAATGACGAAGAAAAAAATTCTGAATGCGAAACAACTGACGAGGATTTATCTTTTGACGGTAAAGAGCAAACTATTGAGGTAATTGATGAATTGGAAGAATCTAGTTTAATTAACATGTGTCTGTTGTCACTTTTTTATAGTGGAAAGTTTACACAAGATGCTTTCCGCTCAGTCTTAAAACTTTTTAATTTAACCACAGACAGTGATATTCCTACTAATTTTAATAGCTTAATGAAAATACTAATGAAAGAAACTGGCCAAAATATCAACTACAATAAAAAATGGTTTTGCCATAATTGTAAAGATCATATCAGCCTTTTTCAAGCAAAACAGCGGAATTGTAACAATTGCAAAACAAGGTAAATTTTTATTTAGATTTTATTTTTGGATTTTTCTTCAACTAAAGGCCAGTAAATTGAATCTTTAAGTTTCTAATATTTAATATTTAAAAGTTCATTTCTTTAGAGATTAATTTTTTAAGGCCAAACTTTGTTTTTCTGTTTCTTTTGAAAAATTTTTTACAAAAATTAAAAAACCTACTACATTACTAAAACTTACTACCTTTTGATTAATATAGTATAAAAAAAGTAAATAGTTGAAGACGAACTAAAGAAAAAAGTTAACAATAATTATGTGGTTAAGAGAAAAAAAAATGTAGTTATATAAGAATTTTAGCTTATAATTGATTACATTAAAAATGTTGATCTAAACCCAAAAAGTAAATAAAATCACTCATTTTAAAAAATATTTGTATTAATTTTTTTAAATATTATAAATATTTTTTTGTCTAAATATTAATAAATTTTTTTTATATGATAAGATTCAATTAAAAAAATAGAAAACTTAAACAAAATATAATTTCAAAAGAATTTTTTTTAGATTGAGTACATTTTATTATATTCCTGTTGAAGATCAAATTAGACGTCTATTCACCAAAAAAATTCTTCCCGTTAAGGCATTAGACATAAAAAATACATTGTTAATAGAAGACATCTACGATGGAGATTTCTATAAAAAATTCAAAGAAAGTGTAGATTCAAATAATCCTAACTCGATGGAATCAAATTATAGTTTCATTTTAAATACTGATGGTATCGAATTATCAAGAAAATCAAGTATCAGTATTTGGCCATTTTATCTTGCAATTAATGAATTACCTATTGAAATTAGATATGATATAGATAATATCATCATAGCAGGTTAGATTTTAAAAAAAAAAATTTTTCAATGTTTTTTAAAATTAATTTTTAAATATATTAATTATATTAAATATATTTGATAAAAAAATTTTTTTAAAGGTATTATGGTTAGTGATGGTAAACCTCAAGACTTTAGTTTATTTCTTGAACCGATAATTTTAGACTTAAAAATGCTTGAATTTGGTTTGGTAGTAGATAGTTTTGTTTATAAATTCTTTTGTATTTTTGGTGTTTTTGATAAACCAGCCAGATCAATGATCCTAAATACAACTAATTCAAATGGATATTTTAGCTGCATCAAATGTTATCAAAAAGGATTATTTATTCCATTTAAGAAAGGAAGTCATCATGTTTATCCATATGAAAAAGTCGATGAACAGCTTAGAAATAATGAAAGTTATAATATTGATTTATCAAAATCTCAAATAAATTTGTTATGCGAAAAAGGAATTAAAGGCAAAACTATATTATCAAAGCTAAAATTTTATTATCCAATAGAGAGTTCGATTATTGACTCCATGCATTCAATTTTTCTCGGATCAATTAAAAAATTATTTGTTTACTGGTTTGAACATTCAATTAAAGAACCTTATTCTTTAAAGCATTGTCTTGAAGAAATCAATTCAAGATTAAAAAATATTCGTCCTCCTTATTTTATTAATTATGCTCCTAGAGATATATCTGATTTTAAGTTATGGCATGCACATGAGTTTATGAGCTTTATACTATTTTTTGCTATTCCAGTTTTTTATGAAATTATGCCAAGTCAGTACTTCAAACATTTGTTATATTTAATTATATCTTTGGAAAAACTATATTCAAGACAAATTAATAGTCCATTATTAAAAGAGGTCAAAATTTTTTTAACTAATTTTGTTCAAGATTTAGAAAGTTTATATGATATTCATCTTTTAAATTCAGGCATGCATGAATTACTTCATTTAGTTGATTTGACTTTTAATTGTGGACCAATTAACAACTATTCATGCTTTCCATTTGAAGAATTAAATAGAAAATTAACAAGTTTGATTAATGGTAAAGATTTGATTGGAGACGAGTTCATAAAACTTTGGTCGGTCTCACAGTGTTTAAATATTTTTTTGCAAAATCAACATAACAGCTCAAAATTTGTTGGTTTTTTAAGTGAAAATTTTTCACTCAGATCTTCAAACAGAAAAAAGAATTCGAAAGAATTAAAATTAGGCCGTGAACATAAAGTTAGTTTGGAGAGCTTAGAACCGGAAATTATTGAATTAATTAAATCAAATTACAAAGACAAAATTTATTCAATAAAATTTTTTCAAAAATTAAATTTTAATTCAAAAATAATTCAGATAGATGATTGCACAAGAAAGTTTTGCAATAGTTTTATTAAATACAAAAATTCATACGCATTGGTGAAATCAATAATTGGATTTGAAAATGATGTTAGTTTTTTGTGCAAAAAAATTTATTTTATCGACAATCCATTTTTTATTCATGGTTTTAATTCGTTTAAATCAAGTTTTTTTATAGGAGCTTATTCAACTGATTACTTTATAATAGATGACTACGAAAATATTTCTGTTGTACTCGGATGTGAATACTCAAAGAACTCAGTATTTCTTACTGATTTTAATGGCAGTCATCTATTTACTTAATTTTTTTTAATTGTTCTAATTAAATTTTTTTTATTTTTTTTTAATTTAATAAATAGGTTTAAATGCCTTTTAATAAAAAGAGATTAAAAAAAAATTCAAATACTGAGCAAAAATCAGATGCTCTATCTTTAAAAAGTTCAATTAAAATCGAAAAAATAAAAAATCAAAAAACATCTCAAGCCAGCTCATCCAAGGGTAAATTTTATCCTTCATCCCAAGATGAACAAGATGAATTAGTTGAATCACCAATGTCATCAGGAAAATTGTATCCAATTTCTAAGTCAACTCCGAGGATTAAAAATAAAATTCAGCTGGAAGAAGCTTCATCTTCATCAGATAGTGAGAACAGTATTACTTCGATTTTGTCAAATAAATCAGAGCAGACAGCTCAAAATTCCAAGTTGTTTTTTTAATTTCTTTTTTAATTTACTAATTAAAAAAAGGTTCAATGTTAAAGCCAATGTTAATGATGCTACACATGCTTTAGTCTATTGGCCAGAGCCTGAGAGAATGTTTTCAGTTGTCTCAATTTATGCAATTCAAACGAAGAAAAAGATTGATATAGGAGAAAGTTATCAAATTTTTTTCAATGGCATGAATTATACAGGTATAATACGTAAGATAGGTTCAAAAGAAGAGTGTAATTGCATTATGCAAGATATTGTGAGATGTAATGAAAAAGACTTATCAAGAACAAATGTCAAGACCAATATTAATAAATTATTAGCACCTCAAATTTCCAATACAAAAAAATGCCTAAATTCTGAATTAGAAAATGAAAATATCAAATTAAAAAGTAAAATAATAGATCTTACCAGAGCTTTTGATAATGAAAAAATTAAAATCAATGAGCTACAATGTAAGATAGAGAGTTTAGAATTTAAATTGGATCAATTTAAGCAAACTTTCAGTAATAATGAACTTATAATTAAATCAATAAAGGACTGATGGAATAAATTTTTAGCTCATTTGACTTAACCAAGTGGGTCTCATGAAATAAATTAATTAAGTCTTCGATAATCAGTTTTTCTGAAGTGCACGTCCATTCAATCCAATATTGATTCATTTAACGTAACTTAATTTATTTATTTTTTATATTTAGATAAAGAAGAGATCAATAAAATTTTAAAAATGTGCCAAATTTTCCAAAATATATTTACAGGTGATGATGGACAGGAACTGTTAATTCCATTATCAAGCAAATTTAGCGATATTCTTGTAAGTGAAAGTGATCAGATGAAAATAAATGAATATTTAGAAGAAACTTGTGAAAACCAAGGTGACACTTATTTTAAAAAAATACTTTCTGTATTAATTTCTGATCGATCGATTTTCCAATCAAACACTGCATGCGAAATAAAACAAAAATATTCAAAAAAAGTTAATGCAGCTTTTTGTAAGATTTAAATTTATATATTAATATATAAGCTTAATTTTTTTAAGGTTTGGTAAAAGAAAAGGATACAAGATTTTCAAGCAAAAACTTAACAAATCTTATAAACAGAATGATTCAAAACTCAAAAAAAAATTTACTTAAAAATTCTGTTAACGGAGAAACAAAATTAGATATAGAAACTGATTAAAATTATTGTAATTAGTTATTTCTTTTAAAAACTTAATTTTTATTAATAAAATATATAAAATTTACATAAAATTTAGATATTCTCTATTTATTCTCTAGATACTTTAGTCCAAAAATATACATATAATATACAAAAAAATATCTTTATTTTATACTTAAAATATACATTTTTTTTTTACTTGGGCATTTGAGAAAATCTTGCGCCTTAGTGTCAAAAATAGCATATTTTGCAAAATCTTTACTAATTAAATAACTTGAATAGCCTTTGAAGACCTTGTATCCATGTGGGGGTCGATTTTTTTTTTTACTAGTTTTTAATATAATATTCGATCTGTTATCCTCAATCCATTCATATTCAATTCTTTCAAGAAAAGAATCAATTTTAACTAGTTCTATCTCATTAGAACCATTATAAATCTTGATTATTTTTATCATTTCGGAGTTTGTTCTTAAGGGAAACTCTGTACCCACTAAATTATAAGCATATTTCCAATTTATAAATCTTTTGCCAATTAAATTTTCATGGGTTTTATTTAAATCATTTAAAGACAATAAATCTTTTAAACAATTGATATCAGCTTGTAATCGACTGAAACCACCATAAACTATATTTTCAGTCTTTGTGCTAAGAAACACGTTATCGAAACATTTTACCATTGAACGAATTGCTTTGTGAAAAACTTGATCAGATTTTTTGTCAATATGAATACAATAAATGTTTTGAGATTGATAAATAGATTTTAAAAGTCTAAAAACTTGCTCAGCATTTTCATGAACTAAAATGCTTATTGCTAGCGGAAAATTTTGATCAGAGTCATCAATTTTGAAATAAGTCCTAAAATTTGCACATTCAAATTGATCGAAAATAAAATTTTGGTCATTGATAATTTTCATATCATCAGGTAAATTTTTGACAATATTTTTTGCCTTATCAATTTCAGTTTTGTCCATTTCTAAAATAAGCTTACAATCAACGAGATACCTTGGTCTGTTGTATGAATTACTAAATAATACATGACTGTTTGTTTTTGGATAATGTTCTATTTGTATAATGAATAAAAAAAATGCTAAAATCAAAATAAAAATGATAGCTTTCTTAATCATTTTCATTTGTTTTCTAATTTTTACTGAATAAAATTTATTTTTAGTTTAAATGATTTAAATTCAATTGAAATTTAAATTAATCATTATTCTTAAGAATGGAAACATAAGTTCTTTTTCAATAAATTGATACTTATTTTTAGATAATTTAAAACTAGAGTAGATAAAAATATAAACCAAAGAAGTCAAAGAAATCAAGGAAATGCATTTGAATTCAGCAGTCTAGTCAAAAAAATTTCAGTATTGTCTGTAATTAAAATATATAGGATAAAATTGTACAAAAAATTTTTGTTTAAATAATTTTCTTTCTTTATTTTGAATAGAAAAAAATCATCCTAAAACTAGAATCAAATCTGTTGTCATCCATGGGATTTGTTTTTTCTTCGTTTATTATTTATTTAAATTGAAAATAAGAAAGCATTAAATGGTATTTATTGAAAAAAATCTATAGGAAATCTAAAGCAAATAAAAAAGATAAAAATTAATTAAATAGCTAAAAAATTAAAAATTTTTGTTCTTTTTTCCCAAGAAATATCAAAATTAAAAAAAAATAAATTGGAAATTGGAAAAATGTCTAAATTAGCTTTGCATTTAATTTCATGACATAAGAATTGTTAGAATAGAATTTTCTATGCATTCCTGCTATTATTTTATATTCGCCACTTGGAAGTGAAAATTCAAGTCTGGATGAGAGACCTCCAATTAATGATGAATCATCATTGCAATATTCAAAATGACGACAAAATTTATCACCAATTTGAATAAATGTATCCATTTTATTTTTTCCATCTGCAGCAAATAGTTCAACTATTCCCTCCATTCGATAACCTGGGTCAACATTGATCCAATAGACTTGGTAGTTATTTGAAGAAAATGAACAATTTGACCAAATAGTCTCGTTAAGAATTTCATCAAATGATCCTGTAAATACTTCATTAATGTTATTATTAATTGGAGTCAAAGTCAATAAAATTGGATTAAAGCACGATCCTGTCGGACCATTTGGCTCAATACTAATTGCTTTGAATTCATATTCCAGGTAAAAACTTCCCTCAGTATTGGAATCGAAAGATGAAGCAATAATTTTATAATCACCAGGTAAAAGTGTTCCATTTATTCTTGCTGATAAACCACCTACACTAGAATCATCGTCATTACAACTAATAAGCTTGTTATTACTGGATTCTATTTCGACACAATCGACATCTGTTATTGCCAATAGAGTATCCATTTTATTTAGTCTATCAACTCCTATCATTTTAATATCAAAATACATTTCAGTTCCATTTGGAATTTTAAATGGATAGATAACTACTGAAGAGTTATTTTCAGAACAACTAAATTTTGCTTGAATATCATTTTGTCTTAAATAATTAAAATAAACTCCATTTATGCCCATTTTTGGAATAAAAATAGGATTTGGATTATGATTATTACAAAATTTTTTTGGTTTGCCATCAATTACATTTGGACTAAAATTTATAACCAGAGTAAACCATGAAAAAAGGCTCTCTTTTTTGCTGATTACTATTAATCTATATTCGCCACGGGACAAAAAACCTGATAAAATATTAGAATTACCATCAAAAACACTGCATCCTAATTCATCAAAACACTTCAGACCAGTCAAAAGCAAAGTAAAGTTTTTATTATTTGAAGAATATCCATCTTGCACTTTTATTTCAAAATACATTTCTGTATCTAGATTAAAGCTATATACTTGTCCGAAAACTTCTTCTTTATCTAATCTGCAAAAGTTTTTCTCAAGTGAGTAATGGCTGTAAAAGGTATCATAATAATAACTATCTCTTAAGCCATGCTTTGGAACAGTCACTTCATAAAATAAATTATTTGGAAAAGAACAGTTATTAGATGATTCTTTTGAAAAATAGTCATAATAATAATAATCAGTTATTCCAAAATTGCTTTGAAAAGACGACGAATAATCTCTAGCTTCACAAACAGAAAGAAACAGGACAATAAAGATTGCATTACCTATCGAAATCATTATTTTTAGTTTTTATATTTTTTATTTAAACTTTTTATAGTATCTTATGAATATAAAAATCGAATATTATGTCAAATTGATTATTTTTAAATTTTGTCTGTTTAATTAAAACAAACATAAAAATTTATATTTTCATTTAAACTTAGACTAAAAAAAGTGATTCATGTAGTATAATATCAAAATAAATTAAAATATAAGAATTTGAAATTTTTAATTTTTTAAGTGAATAAAGCACTTAATCGAATGAGCAAATAAGCGAAAAAATTCTAAAAGAAAAAGAAACTTAAAGAATTTTTTTTAAAAGATAAAAATAGGGCTCTTTAATTTATTATTAGATTCAACAAGAAATTATTAAGTGATTTTATAATAATTCTGAATACACAATAATAAGAAATGTGACAAAAAAAAATTATTCCAACGATTTGCTCAGAATTTTTTCTAGTTATGAATCTGCAAAAAAAATAGGGGTTTTGGGGTAAACTACGGATGCTGAAAAAAAATACTGACAAAAAACCCAAAATTTTATCATTTTTTGACCAAGATCTTAGAATCAGAATACTATTTTATAGAAGAGATTATTCCCTAACAGAATTGTTGCAATAATTAATATTATTGCAACAATTTTATTCTATTTTATTTTTTTCTAGGTTTTCAAGGGTTTTGTGAAATTTAGAACAAAATAGAAAATTTGAACAAAAATTAATACTAAAAAAGTTTATAACTTTTTTTCTAAAGGCTTTTAATTAGTTCTGTAAGTGCAACAAATTGCTAACATAC
>PJRA01000325.1:88810-108826 GCA_016987375.1 Brachionus koreanus
GAATGTTGCACTATTTTGTATTTACAGAACTTGCTTTTGACTTTTAAAAGTATAGTTATAAGACTTTTTAACTTTTTATTCTGTTCTATTCTACTAAATTTCACAAAACCGTTTTCAAGTACGGAGATTAATATTTTAAAGTTGGTTCTTTGAAATTCAGATTATATATTATCTCGGATATAAGTTGAATAAAGCTTTCCATCCAATATTCCAATGCTTGATTTCATTCTTATAAAAATATAAACTTAACTATAAAGAAAAATTAAAAATTTTGAAATGTTAAATAATTGAATATATTTAATTGAATTCAATCTTTAATCTATTTTTTTAATTCTTAGAATAAAAATTTAAATAATACTTTCTTGATAAAATAACGACATTTCGAGCCATTGTTTTCCAATGAATTATTAAATTTCTCAAAAAATTAAACTTCCAGTCACAAATGTTAAATTAATATTAAATTTTTTTGCATTTTCTATACATATTTATATAAATGTTTTATTTAATAAATAACGAAAAAAAAATTAAAAATGTTTAATTTTTTTTCAAAATTAAAATTATTTTCAAATTCTGAAGAATACTGTTCACAAGATAGAATGCTAAACAAACACATTCGTTTTGATGAAGACACTGATGAAGAGGCTGATTTAAATGTCCATTTAAATAAAAATGATAAAAAATATGAAAACATCAATTTAAATTTAGTTAAAATTCGTTCAAAGCAGGAAAAATCATTTGGTTTTGAACTACAAGGTAACTTAAACGATAAAGGAGATCATTATATAGATAATGTAGATGAGGATTCTCCAGCTGGTCGAGTTGGCTTACAAAAATATGACAAAATACTAAAAGTAAATGGCATCGATGTAACTCATATGAGCACAAATAATCTAATTGATTTACTAGAGTATGAAACTGAGCTTAATGATAACAAATTAAACATCGTTATCTGTAGACAAATAACTAATTCAAAATTTTCTAAACGATCTCTAGGTAAACTAAATGATTGAATAATTATTTTGATTATTTTTATTTACTATTTTTTAGAATCTAAAGAAGATAATGTTGTTAAGAAAAGATGTGAAGAAATAAAACCAATAGAAACCAAAACTGATGCTTTTTTAACTGATTTGAACAAATGTCGAACATTAGAGCATCTAAAAGCTCAATCAATTGAACAAATCAAATTTGTATCACCTGGTCGCTTTGTTAAAAAGACTGATGAAGCTTCTAAAATGATCCTTAATTCAAAAGCAAGAGAAATTCAAATTAGTATTAGTAAACAGGGAAAATATGTTAACTGGGCAGAAGTCATTTATGAATTGCTAGTAACTTACCAATGTGAAAACATTGGTGAACTTGGTTTAAATCAAGCTGATAATCTAGAAGTAATCAACGAGTTGATAAGAATTCAAAAACGCATTGATAACATCATAATTTCATCTGAAATAAAAGTGCCTTTTATCTGTCTTCTAGATTTGGAACAATTTATTGTTAGTGATTATAACCACAATGCTGTTCGATTCAATTTGCAAAAAATCAGGGATTTTGATGATCTTTATGTTGGACCTTTGATACAGAATCAAATTGTGCGCCGAGTTTTTCAAATACCTGACCATGTGGTCGAAAAAAACCAATTAAAACTAATAACAGGTTCTGAATTACTTAAGTATTTGGTGTCCTATCTGAGAGACAATGATCTTTGGTCTGTCAAAGTAAAACCAACTGAATTCGAAGATTTCTTAACTAAGAAGTTAAAGGTACAGAGAGTTCAAGATTTGGGTGTTAAAATCATAAATTTGGGAATTATTGTCGGTGCATTAAAAACAGTTCAACATTTGTATTCAGAAAATTTAAAAAGTGTTAAGTTGGAGCTAGAGTCTGAAATAAGTAATTTTTACAAAAATGAAAAAATTTTCTTGCTTAAGAAATTAGAAAAATTTTCATCAAACGAACGCTATCTGAACTCAGAATCAACTGAAGTGGTGTGTGAATTACTGAGTTTATTTGAAAACTTACTCGACAAAAATGAGTATTATTACATTAACGATTTTCTTAGCCTAATAAAAGAGTCATCATACTTACGAGATTGCTTTCAACTAGCAATATCACTAGGCAAACATGAGCTCAATAAAACATTAGGTGAAATCGAGGATAAAATATCTGATCCAGACTCGACTGAATTTTACCACAAGTATAAAAATTTGCTGAGACGTATTTTTTGTCTTATAGCCGAAAAAAATAGTAAAAGTAATCGAGAAGTTAAGCGTGTGTTTAACAAATTTTTCCGAGAAAAAGGCCTTAAAGTAGTCGATTCAGGTCATAAAAAATTTAATGAATCTGAATCTGAGTGCGATGAGCCAATAGCTAATTTACAAGCAAAATTAGAGAAATTTTTGGTTCAAAAATTTGAGAAGAATTCGACTATTACGCTTTGCCATTTAAAAAAAATTGAGTCATATATATACTCAGATGAAAAACGAAATTTTTGTGATTTGATAGAAAAAAATACCAGCTTATTTGAAAGACTTGGACTTAGATTGAATCTAAATGATTCCGAGTCAAAAGTCGAATATAAACCTTTTAAAAAAGAAGAAATTTATGCTTATATTGCTCAAATAAAACGTGGATTGGACCAAAACACATTTGACAAAAGCATTGAATATTTATTATTGAAAAAATTCTCGGTTTTGAGTATTCAGGAACTAGGTTTTGGCAATTTAAATGAAATTATAAAAGATAGCGAAAATACAGCCGATGAACATGTGTTTTATATTGATTCTATTTTTGAGCCGAGTTTACGGGATAAAATTGAAATAAACGATTTGGTTCAGATGGCGATTTCTTGTCCTTTTCTGACAGATCTATACTCTCATTTGAATTGGTCCGAGCAAAAAGTATTTCATGGAAAATTCTCAAATTTCATCAAAAATCTAAATAAAAAATCAATTCAAATAAAAACGCTTGAAATAGATGAAAACATTTATTTAAAATTAGATTCAAATTGTTCCATTGAGGCTCTTAAGGAATCAATAGAGAAAATGAACGGCAAAAAATCAGCTTCTGATTTAATATCTCTAATATGTTTGCGCTACAAGTCAATGATTCATGCTCCCAAATCTCTTATTACAAATGAAATTCAATCATCCATGTCAACTATTAAAGATAAAAATCAATTGTTCAATTTTGTAATAGATTTTATATGTTCCATACCCAAAGTTTGCATTTCTCACATTATTTTCAAATTCATAATAGAGCCATTAATCCGGATAGATTCTGATCATCAAGTTACAGAGAAAATTTTCCAAATGGTTATGGCCAATTGCTCAGATGATCGAATTAATCTGTTTATTCAACTAGGAAATCAATTGTGTATTCAAGAATGGTCTAAAAATTCTCTAGAAAAATTTAAAAATTCAAAAATTGAAGAAAATAAAAATTCGAATATTTCGATTCTAGCTAGTAATAAAATTGAAGTAACCGAAGAACCAGTGCCAATGGAAGAACAGACAATAATTAAACCTATTCAAACTGAATTAATAAAACATGATGAAAATTTGAATTTAGGTAATGAACTCAGTCACATTAATTCTATTCGAAAGCGCTATGGAATTGGTCTGGATCTAGACAAAGAGTCTAGATCAGTGACCGAATCTCTTACAGGCGTGATTGGTCGAAGCTTACAAAGTCTTTCTAGTGAGTTGTACAATAAGGATATGCACTTTGTTCTAGAATTAATTCAAAATGCAGACGATAATTCATACATGGTGAACGTATCACCCACTTTAGTATTTTTAATAGAAAAAAATTGCATAACTCTTTTTAACAATGAAATTGGATTTAGTAGCAAAAATATAAATGCAATTTGTGATGTAAAAGCATCGACTAAAGGAGCTCATCATAAAGGATACATTGGTCGAAAAGGCATAGGATTTAAGTCTGTTTTTACTGTAACAGATAAGCCAGAAATTCACTCGAATAATTATCATATAAAATTTGATCTTGCCAATGGACACATGGGGTACATTTTGCCCCAATGGATCGACAATTATCAATCAACACTAAGCAAGCAAAAAAGCTTTATTCACTCTCTTTTGGGACAAATAGATTTTAGTACATGTATTAAACTTCCACTAAAATCCGAATCAGAAATGCAAAGGCACAAAAGCTCCTTATTGACTAATAATCTAAATGATGTTAAACCGAATTTGTTGCTTTTTTTAAACAGATTGAGAAAATTGGCTATTCTAAATCAAAGTGGAAAAAGTTTGATTTATGAACGAGTCGACAGGGATGAAAATATAGTCGAAATTTTGAGCAATGATGACCAGGTTCATAAATGGTTTGTCATACGTGATTTAATTAAAGTGCCTGAGAATATCAGACCAGCTGAGTGTGTGGAGTCCACTGAGCTTTGTCTAGCATTTCCTTTAGATGATTTAGACAATTTGAATAAATTAGATGTATTTGCCTATTTACCACTTAGATCATTTGGATTTAAGTTTATTATTCAGGCAGATTTTGTTGTTCCTGCTTCAAGACAGGACATCAATCAAGACAATGAGTGGAATCAATGGCTAGCTAAACAAATTCCAAGCTTATTCTATAAATCTTTGGAAAAATTCAAGAATCATTTATATTTTAAACAAGACTCATTGCTTTATTTGACTACATTTTTAAAATTTGTCCCAATCGATGATGAAATACTTGGTTTTTTCCAACATGTACCAAAACAAATATTTGATTTATTGAGAAATGAAAAGTTCCTACCAGTCGAATCAGAGTCGATGGGTCCAATGTACAAAAAACCATTCGAATGCGTCATAACAGATGATTGCATAAGACAAATTTTAAGCCCAGACATGCTCAAAAAATATTCAGGCCGATATTTTTTGAGCGAGAGGCTAAAATTCATGGATAAAAAATTACTTTTGAAACTAGGTGTTCAATATTTAGGAATGAATGAACTGCTTGAATTGTTAGAACAAGCATTTACAGAGAACATAACTGACAGTAAAACTATAGCCAAATGGCTTTTGGTATTTCAGCATTGTCTAAATGGATCATATACTATTCAACAAGAAGAAAAATTCATAAAAAAATTAACTCAGCTGGAAATAATACCCGTGATACGACACAATAGAGAACAAACTTGTTCCCAATTTGTATCATTAGAAAAACAAACTGTCTTTTTTAATGAACTAAATAAGCTACAAATTCCACAAGCTTTGCTAAACGATTTGACTTTTTTAAATCAAGAGCAAATTTTTTGCTTGGACACTGCCAAAAATAATTTAATCAAACAACTTTTAAAGAGTTTAGGAGTCAAAAATTTAGATATGTACGAAATAATTGAAAATCATATCCTAAGAAATTTAGCTCAAGCATTTATTGATAAATCTGATGATGTACTTGTTTCATACATGATATTTTTGTACCAGAGTTGGACTAACATGAGTCTAAATTTTGAATTGATAAAAAAAAATTTACCAATTAAGACCAATAAAGGCTTTAGAAAAACAAGTGATTGTCCGATCTATTTAACCAAGCCTTACGGCGGAGTATACGATTTGAAAAATGTGTTACTAAGCTATAAATGGGTTTTCATTGATGATGAATATTTCAAATTAAGCTCATCAGATGGCTCTAAAAAAAGTGAAGTTAAATGGAAGAAATTTTTGTTGAATATTGGTCTATTGGAATCTTTTGGTCCTAGAGAAAAACTTGTAGAAAAAGAAGATGGTTCAATGGTAAAAGACTATGATTGCGAAGTTGTTGATTTCTATATAAATTTAGCCAAAAATGTTGACGATCCTAGTCCAAGTTTTAAAGAAGAACTGGCATATTTTTGTAAAATACTCGAAGATACTTGGGATTTGAATTTTTCAAGCTTTAAAAATTTGAATCTAATTAAAACGAGTACTGATATTGAAAAATTTAGACATGAGTCAGAAGTTCACATTGAGTCGGATTTTTTTACCAAACTAAAAGAGACAAAATGGATACCAGCCGAGATCAATAGCAAAATTGAACTTATGAGACCAAAAAATATTTATCTCAAAGATAAAATAATTGTGTCTCTGTACTCAAATAATGTAGCATATCCAACCGCTAGTTTGAGTGAAAAATCAAATTTTTGTAAAGATCTTGGATTTAATTGGGAATTTCAAACAAATGATTTTTTATTTCAATTTAAAAAATGGACAATGTGTGGTAATAAATTCAAGGCCAGTTTTGATCAAATGAAAAATATTTATTTATTTTTTTCCAACTGTTTGAGTTCATTAACAAAAAATGTTAGCCTAAAAGAAATAATGGAAAAAAAATTTATTTTCGTCCCCGACATATTTGTTGATGATGAGCAAGAACAAGTTACTGGTCAGTTCTATCATCATAATCAAGTATTTTGGACGGATAAAACAAATATATTCGAATTGTACAAATTTGAAAAGAGTCCAATTTTTATCAGTAAATTTTACTTTCGCTCAAAAAAATTAATGGATATATTTATAAACGATTTTGATATAAATCTAAATCCTAAAGTTGGTGATTACATCGAACTATTAAACCATATTAGTTTGGTTTCTTTAACAAACAAAAGCGAGTTTAGTCACGACCAAACATTGGCACATGTGTTCGCTATTTTTGAATTCTTAAGCGAAAGCCAAGAAGCTAATTTGATTGAGTTGTTCGAACAAAATGATATTTTACCTTGTTTTAAGAACAAATGGGTATCACTGCGCCAGAAACCTGTTCTAGTCAACAATGATTTTGAAATAGCTGAAAAATTAGTTAACAAAATTCCACTTTTGATTTCAAAAATTCCGAATAAAAGTGAAAATGAATTTATTAATTTTTGTGGTGATTCAAAAATTAGCTATTTCTATACACATGTTTTAAAAGTAGATACATTTTCTAGTCTTATTTGCTTGGAAATGGAAAATGTGACAACTTGTCTCAGTCAAGATTCAACTATTAGCTCAATATGTAATCGAATTTTACCATTTATTCAATCTTTTATCTATCATAGAGATGAATTTAAGAATTTTGTTAATACTCAAGGTGAAATTATTAGTGAAAAATTGTCTAAATTAAACTTTTTTTCGGTCCAACAATTAGAAAATATTTATCGTTTTAAAAACAATTCTAAAATTTGTGCCTCTTTGTCAAACAAGACTTATTTAGACTTAAATTCATCTAATTTCTATGTAAGATCGGACTGTGTTGATAATTTAAAAGATGTTGTCAAGGGTTTCATAAAGGGTCTCACTCAAGGATACATAAGTGACAAAATTGAGCGAGAAATGCTAAATTTTTGTTTATTGATGTATCAGTTATCTAATGCAAAATTAAAATTAGAAGATAAAAAGGAAATCGAGAAAGATTTTGGCATTAAACTGAGTCTACCTGAAAATGTGGAAAAATGGACCTTAACAGGAGAAATAAAAAATGATCTTAGAATTGATACAAATAGAAGTGGTCCATCAAAAAGACAAAATATGCTAGATTTAAATCGATTGTCGTACACTCAAATGAATTTACCAAATAAGCAAGAATTTAGTGTATCTGATTTTTCAATTCAAAATATAAACTTAAATTTAGACCAATTAGAGGAAAAAATGAAAAATAAATTCTCTATTAAGAATTTGAATGAAATGGAAAAATTTACAAAGTCAGAATTAAGCACTTGTGATATGATTTTACCCGGATCGAATTATTCTAAAAAAGGCTTAGAATATATAACAAAAATTGGCCGATTAGGCGAGCTTTGGGTTAGTGAAATGCTCAAGCAAAAATTTAGAAATGAAATCCAAAGTAGTAAAATAAAAGTCGAATGGGTGAATGAGCAATATGAAACTGGTTTGCCTTATGATTTCAAAATTACACATTTTTCAGCTGAACAAGACGGCTTTGGTGATTCAGAAAGATTTATTGAAGTTAAAAGTACTACAAAAATGAATCAAGAATACTTTCCGATATCTATTAAAGAAATTTTATTTGCTCAAAAATATGGTTCAAAATTCGAAATTTATCGACTGTATAATGTGAATAGTGATGATCCAAATAATGTTAAACTTAGAGTAGTTCGTAACATACCCGATTTGCTTAATTCTCATGGAATAAACTTGTTTATTGTTATATAAAAAACTGTTTCTGTTAATTTTTTAAGACTCAATAAAATTTTAAATATTGAAATAATTTATAGATTTGTATTTTAAAAAAATTTTGATTTAAAATCATAGATTAAACTTTTTGGAAAATAATTGCTTGAATAAACCAATTAATTTTTTAAATTTATTGTCAATTAATCTTCAAAAGTATTTTGGTTTTTTAATTTAAAAACAAGCAAAATAGATTCATATTTAGGCCTTTAAAAATTTAAAGCTAAATATATTCTAAAATTTTATTTTGATTTTCGGATCAGAAAATCTTTTTTAAATAATTTCTTTTAAGCCTGATCATTAGAATTTTATCATTAGCTTCAAATTATTTATTATTTGGGTTCTTTCTTGGAAAAAAAATTAATATAATACTTTGCTTTCAGATTCAAATAAAACTTTAACTATTTCTTTGCTACTAACGAAAGAAAAAAATTCAAAAAATAAAGTAATTTTATTCAAATTTAAAAAAATATTTAGAAATTATTTTTTACAGCAAAATTTTAAAATGAATAATATTTTAAGAGTTAACTCTTTTGAAATAAAAATACCAAGAGCTTATCATTAGATTTTGATCATAAACTAGTTAGTTAGGAGTTCTTGCTGCTGCATTCTAACAAGAATATCTGAGCCAATTACTGCTTGGTAGTGTGAAGCTGAAGCGGTCATATCCATTTAATTTGTTCAATGCCAACTTGAAAACTTCGGTGAATTTTAATTTAATAACACTATCAAGCAACCTATTACATTGTAGGACCATTCTATTTAAAAAGAAAACATGTCGGACAGTCACCACTTAGCAAAATCGTTTAAAAATTTTCAGGAAAACTTTCCTTGTACATTCTCATACAATGATCCCTTAATATCGATACATATAAAGACACTCTAGTAAGCTGAGCATTTTTGAATTCACTTGCTAGTTTATACATTTCAATCAAATCTCTTCTCACTCGCTTTTCACTTAGTTTTGTATAGCCCCATTTTCAACAATCTCATTTCTTAGTCCATAAGAGTGGTTTCGATAAAAAAATGGTATTTATTTTATTTAGTCCATAATTATTAAAAAGATTCAAATCAAAAAAGAATGATAACTTAAATTTTAAAAAAAAGTAAAATATAAATAATTTTTTGAATTGAATTTTATTCACATGAGTTAGCATTTTTAACTAGTTATAATTATTTTCTAACTATAAAATAATTAAACCCTGAGTTGAGAACATTAGAGTCGGTTGATAAACCCGGTCAAAAACTATCTTAATCACGATCGATACAGTCTAAACATCCGGCTTAACTGAAAAACTGATTGAAGGGAAAACATTTTTTTTTCAAAATTCAAAATAAAAATCAAGTGAATTGATCTGGAAAAGTCAATTAAATATAAGAATTTCATTTTGGGCATAGTTTTTTGTTATTAGATACATATTTTTTTAAGTAGATAATTTATTTAACAATAATTTTTTAATTTTTTTATTTCTTAATCTTTGCTGCTGCGCCAAATGCAATTTTAATACGCAATTTTTGTTAACATTGCCAAATTTGTAGAATCTCTTTAGCAAGGCCAGATAAATCTAATAATCAAAGTGAGCAGCCATTAAAAGGTTAAGAAATTAAGTGTCAATTCTTTTTATTTAACTTTTATCTACTTCTATTTGATTTTATCTATTTTTAATTAAAAAAATGTCTACTGAAAAAAATAATTACTACTGACAAAAATTCCCTTTCATTTTGTTGAATCATTAATGTTTTTGTAAAATTTGAGTAAAGTGATACTTTTGATTCCAAAATGAAAATAACTATCGTCAATTCTCTCATCTATTTCATCCTCAAAATAAAAAGATTCATCTATGTTCAGTGTCCAAAAGTCTAGTAGGAATGAAGAGCTCATTATTATTATTGAGAAACACTTGTTTATAAATGGATATCGATATATCGGCTCTTTAATTTCCTACTTGCTTAAATTTTATAAAAGTTATAAAAGTTTTTTTTTTGCTGTTTTAGTCTGGTCATAATGAATTAACGACTCCTGAAGATTGAGAACTTTAATTACTGACTAGTTTGATATGAGACATTTATTTATTAAGTAACGAGTCGAACATTAGTTAATCCAACAACTAACCCGATAAAGAACTCGCATTTTGTGATAATCAACATTATATTCACAGATTGAACACTTTTTTTAATTACTAGAGAAGATGTTGCTTTGGAAAACTGCTTTAAAAAAATCAAGATATTAAATAATTAATAATGATTTTAAATAATTATTTCTCAAATCAAAAAGAAACAAAAATTGAACTTGATGGGATACATATATTTCTTAACAGTAGACAGAAAAATATCACATAAAGTTCATTAAAATAAGTATTTTATTATTTTATTTAAAATAAATGAATTTAAAATAAAAAAATAAGCATAAAAATTTATCTTAGCAATTAATTCGTCTTTTGATTAAAATTTCGAAAGCATTTTTGGGTCTTCTTACAAAAATCTCGGTTAATTCTAAATTTTTGGGAGTATTGCTCGATGGAGAAAATTCAACATTTAGTAATAGTTTGCATAAAGCAATCTTAAGTTCAAGCATAGCAAATTTCATGCCAATACAATTACGTGGCCCATTACCAAAAGCCATAAAAGCTAGAGGATTTCTTTTAACCTCATGTCTTGGAGGATAAAACTCATTTGGATCAACTGGACCCCAAAGCTCTGGATCAAAATGCAAACTCATCACATCGACCATAATAACTGTATCCTCTGGTATATCTATACCTTTGACTAAAGTTGATTTAGTGCATCGCCGACCAACAGCTCTTAAAAAATGAATAAAAGGTCGGTAAATAAAATATGTTTTTTGTTAAATGTTACGCATTAACTATGGGATATATTCTAAGCACTTCTTTGATGAACCAGTCTAAGTATTCAATTTTTTGAACACTTTCAGGATTAATGTCTTCTTCAGAATTAAACTCAAACTTAATTAATTCGTACAATTTTTGCTGCTCTTCCTTATAATTTGCTAGAATAAAGCTTGCATAGGTCAAAGTGGTACTTGTGGTCTCGTAACCAGCAAACATAAAGAGCATCAAATTCATTTTTATTTCCTTGTAGAAAAATTTTTAATTTGCAATCTAATTTCTGATTTTAAAAAAATTTTACAAGCAGAGTTAGCTTTTTATTCAAACGAGTTCCAACATAATCATCAACAATTTTATCTTGAGAATCGGATTCAGCATCTAAGAGTAGCTGTAAATAATCTTTTTTCCTAAATGTCTGTTTTTTTCGTGTTTCAACAATTTCGAATACATGGTTTACAAACCACACGCTTGGATTTATTCGACTAAAATCTATTAAATTTGACATTACCTTTTGCATAAGTGTCAAAAATTCGAGCACAAATGGTTGGAATTCGTGCAAATAGCTTAATAAAAAATCGAGTAATTTTGGTTTAGCAAGAAACGTAAACATAGCTTCACATCGATCAAAGTATTCATTTTTAACATTTTTTTGAATATCAGTATCAATTCCAAATGCACAATTCCATATACTATCCATAGTAAATCTCTTAAAATATCTAAACAGAAATAAGTGAAAAGTATTAAATTTTCAACAAACTCGCTAATGCTTATGCTTGTTTCTGTTTTTTTTATCATAATTTCGTTCATCCGATCAGTACATTTTATTAGTAAAGGTCCAAGTTCTTTTAATTTTGCAGATGAAAATGTTGGATTCATAATATTGCGCATAGTTTTCCATCTTGATCGACTTGCAGAGAACAACATGTGATCTGGAGCATCATCATTTCGATTCAAAATTTGCTTCTGATATTATTTATTTGCTAGTGGTTTTGAACAATTATTATAAAAACTTACTTTTCTGCCAGAAAAATTGCTCGATTGTTTCAAAAACACTTCTTGTATAATCTCTAAATCAGAAGTTACGATAATAGGTTGATGACCTTCATAGTAACCATAGGTTTTTCCATATGTTTTAGTCCAATTCAATATAACATCTGAATAGTTCTTATGGTAAAAAAGTCAGTTTAATTTAATACTTATTTTTGTAAAAAAATATTTTTACCGAGTTACTGGTTAATTCCAGATTATTTCCCCAAAAAAATCTGTAGACAGGTGTTTTAATACCGCGTTTTTTGAAAAACTGATAAGAATTCCAAATTTTTCTATTTTAATTAAATTTTTGAACCAAAAAATAAGTCAAATTTTAAAAACTTACAAGAAATAAAAAGTAATTAAGCTGGCTAAAGATATTATGATTAATTTAAGCCATAATGTTGAATCAATTATTATAAAATCTAGCATTTTAAAAGTAAATGTTATTTTTTTAGCAAAAAAATTTCAAATTTATAAAGCTTTTTTTTGCAAAATGGTTGATTCAAAATTTTCAAAACGCTTCGTCAATTCTACTTAAATTTGAGAAAAAATGAAAAATGATCAAGCATTTTTTTCTCTAATTTGAAAAATTTTGCTTAGTAAAGGTGAAAAAAAATTTTAAAATTTTCAAAGTTTTTAATAAAAGACAAGAAACATTAAAGGTTTTGGAAATAAGAATTTAAGTTCGAAATTAAAGAACGCTTTAATTCAAAATTAAGATCTTAGCAAAAAAATGGGTTTTACCATACAAGGAAATCTTTAAAAAGTTTGAATTGAATCTATTATAAGCTATCATTGCTTAAACCTATTATTAGAAACTAATATTAAAATAATTCAGGTTAATCAAAACTTTGCCATCTGGGCTTTTTCTTAACTAAAATTTGATACTCCTCTGAACATTTTACAAAATCAAGCCTTAAATAAACTTGAATTACTTGCAGTCTCGAATTGACTTGTTGAATTAAGTGAGAGACAAGTTAGGGTTTAACTAAGTTATTGCGTTTCATTAGTTGTCAAAGTAGTTGAAGAGGATTAACCCGCCTTTAAAACAAAATATTTAGATTATCCGTCTCCACTGTGTAATTGCTACCTCCTTATTTCTTCTTTTTCTCCTGAGCCATCAAGTATTTAAAAATAAAAGTTTACTTTGTTTTTCAATATATCTAATTTTAATTTTTTTATATTTTAACCTTTTTTTTTGTTTCTATTTCTAATTTAAGATGAGAACTAGTTCTGTATGAAAAAGTTTGATATTTTTGCTTTAACTTAAATTTTGCTTCCTGAATGGAAAATAGCTAAAAACTATTTTAATATATTTTTAAATTTTTTTTCTGGGTTGTCCATAGCTTCTTTAAAATGATCTATATATTAAATTATTCAATGTGTTCTCTGAATAATTTAATATATAGATTAATTAATACATAGATCATTAAGAATTAATTTAAAATAATTTTTAAACTGCTTATCGTCATTTGTAAAAAAAATTTGGTTAAATTGTCTAAGCTGAACATATTATCATTTTTTTTTACTCTTCTTACACTTTCAAATTATAAGTATTTTCAAGCATATTGAGATTTGTGATCAAAAAATTATAATCATTTAATTTAAAAAAATCAATGAGACATTTTTTCATGTGGAAACAAAAAGTTTAACCCAATCCATGTTTTGCACATAATTGATAATAGTAATAATAATAACAATCTACATTTTTCCTAATGTAGAGAAAATAAACAAAATCTTAAACTTTTGGTTTTTAAAAAGTACAGAGGTAATTCGCTACATGGATTTTACCAAATTTTACATAAATTTACGAAAATTTACATTATGTTACGTAAAATTACGTAAATATTGTAAAAATTTGTAAAACCAAAAAAGGCAAAAAAGTTTGAATAAAAGCAATTTTTGAGTAAAATTTCCACTTTTTTTTAATTTTTGCTATTGAAAAGTTTAAAAAATAAAAATTTTAAATTTTACTTTTTTTACGTATATTTTCCTAAGATTCAATTATAATTAATTTTTTTTTACTATTTTTTCTCAAATTTTATCATTTTTTCACCTTTTTACCTAAATCACAATTGAATTTTTTTATATTCAAATCATAGCAAAATCGTGTAAATTAAAGCAAATACGAGAAAAATTTTTTTTTTAATAAATAATAATTAAAGCTTATTTGATCAAGCAGGTTTAATTATTTTAATGAGAGCTGACAGCAATAACGTAATTCTTTAACCAAGCGCGGTAGCCATAAGTACTGAGCTCCCTAATGGCACAATTCATTTCAAAAGCATGAATTGAGTGAACATATGCGATGAATTGACCAAAACTTTCGTAATTCACAAAATTCTGTTTATTAAGTCTTTGAGATTATCTTCTTGATCATTATCGACCATTTCTAAATGGTTTTAATTTAAAAAATTTTATTTTTGTTTTTATTATTAAGTAAAAGCTCTAAATTTTGAATTTGTTTTTTTCGCGGCTCAACACAAAGTATGGCAAGCTTAGTTCCATCCGCCGAGCTACACATAAGACAAGACAATCTGATCTTATCTTTGCCATTGGTTTTTGCATATTATTTTTTTTGATCACGGCCATCAATTGTGTATTATTTTATTTACGGTTCTAATAAATTCTAGCACAATATTTTCACAATCTTTAGGAAAGCCTCTGCCAGAACGGTTAAGAACGGAACCGTTGACGGTTAAGTTGCCGTCATTGATGGCACGCAACACTAAGATTAATTTATATAATGAACATTAAAGTTCTCATCACTCCTTCTCTTCATTAAAGCTTTGAAGAGTAGAGATAAAAAAGATTAGTTATTTTCAAAAAATAAATTAGCAGCTTTTTTATACGTAAAATACACTGTATTTAATTTTTAATTAGGTTGAGTTGATAAATTTATTGTTTTAAGATATTTCTTAGGATAAGTCATTTTTAATGTTGTCTTGTATTTTTTTTCAATTCTCAAATTCAAATTTTCACTCAAAAATAAAAAAATTCCTTTCAAAAAAACTTATTTTAAAGATTATTAGAAAAAGCCATTTAGATTTGAATATTTAAATATTTAACTTTTTAAATTAAAAAAATTAATTTTTTTATTGATTTTCCCCATTTTTTTGAATAATGACATGTCACTAATGTTGAGACAAATATTTTGTAAAAAAGTCAATTTTGGGCTATTTTCGAAAATAGTGACATGTCATTATATCGTTTTTTAAACAAGCGTTCGATATTTAGCGACATGTCGTTAAAATCGAGATTATACGTTATTATACGCTATTAAATAATTTTTTTTATTTCAAAGTAGTATGACTGGCATTTTAATATTTTATTTAACGTTTTTAATACAAGATTATGAAGTCACATTTATTTTAAAAATGTTGAACTTCTCCTAATGTGTCTTGATTTTTAATTTAAATTAAGTTATTTTCATAAAGTTCTAAATAGAATCAACAAAAATATCTTCAGAATTCAGTAGGATCGAAATTTTAAAATGAAATCATAATATTTTTTTTATCTTCTAGATGAAACTATAAATAAAAATAAATTTTATTTCAAAAATAAAAAATTGTTAATATCACACAGATTTTGAATTATTTCAAATAAAATGACCGAAAAACATATCAAACTGAACATTCTCAAATTCAACAAATTTTTGCAATTAGCATAAAGAATAATTTTGCTGAACATAAAAAAAATACCTTAAAAACTTAAAATAAAATTAATTTAAAATCAGTTTGCTCATTTTTAGGCATAATATTCATAGTTTAAAATCATCCGATTCAAATGAGCTTTCTATTGTAAGTCTTTAAACAACGCCTTCCTATTTTAATTTTAGTAAACCATTTGCTTCTAAGCAACAAGTCCAGTAAAACTTTCAAGTCGAAAAAAAATGTTTCAGAAGGTGGAGAATCGCACAATTTCGATCTTGTTAAACACGCCTCAACTACATTGGGAAGTGGTAACTTGAAACTCGCCGTAATGCTTCCAGAAGGTGAAGACATAAATGAATGGGTCGCTGTTAACAGTAAGATTCGGATTAAATTAAGAAAATTCATCTAAAGAAACGGCTAAAGCCGTGGATTTTTTTAATCAAATAAATATGCTTTACGGAACTTTGACCGAATTTTGTACCGAACAATCTTGCTCAGTTATGTCTGCTGGTCCAAAATATGAATATCATTGGGCAGACGGCCAAGTTATTAAGAAACCGATTAAATGCTCAGCTCCGCGTTATATCGATTATCTAATGAACTGGGTTCAGTCTCAGATCGAGAGTGATTCTATTTTTCCATCTGCCATAGGAGTGCCTTTTTCGAAAAATTTTTTAAGCATTGCCAAAACCATTTTGAAGCGTTTGTTCCGCGTTTATGCACATATATACTATGAACATTTTCACCAGGTGATTCAATTACAAGAGGAGGCTCATTTGAACACATCCTTTAAGCATTTTATTTATTTCGTCCAGGAATTTGATTTAGTTGAAAAAAAAGAACTAGCACCTTTACAAGACTTGATTGACAAGCTGACTGGAAAATAAAAAGCATAATATATTTCAAGATCAACAATCAATAAAATCCAAATCAAACAAAACTCAATTAATTTTACCCTCTATTTTTAGGAATCAATCTATTCATTTATTGTATAAAAAATAACAAAAATTAGTTTTCTTAATTTGAAAAAACACATTCTCTTTATTTAAATATAAATAAAAATGTTTTTTGCGTTGATTTCAAATCAAAAAAATTTTAAAAATCAGTCCTAAATTTAGAAAAATTTTGATAAAACAAAACAAATATTAATTATTGTTAACTAATGTTAGACAGAGGGTTAGAAATGCTAAATATCTAATTCTCTTATTTGAAAAAAGCTAACTTATTAAAATATAAATCTTATTGAATAATTTTTTTTTAATTTTAATATTAATAAAACATATTTTTAATTAATTTTTTAAAATATTTTATTTTAGGTCTTTCTTTTACTAATTTGAAAAATACATTCTTAATGTAGTATCATGAAATATAATGAAAGAACAATTGACTTATATCTTATATTCTGCAGTATATGAGTATAATTTACGACCTAAGTTTTTTTGTTCAGACAATTTTCTTTCTTTCAAATATGAATATTTTTTCAATATTTTTTATCTTGGTCAAAATAGAATTTAATAAAACTGTAATTATAGCAAATTAATGAAGATTTTAATAATTTTTTTGAGGAAATTCAGAGAATCTGTGATGCATTGAGCTATTTTGATATAAGTTACTTGATTTTAAATTAATTTAATTTTTTTATATTTTCAAAAAAAGCATCAAAAAAAATCAATTTGAAAATAATGTTATCAATATAGTAAAATATGCCAACATTAGGTATCTAAACAGCTAACAAATAACTGATAAAAAATTTAATTATATTTTTTCTTTATTAAATCATTGAGAATTGATTTATTTGTTTAATCCTTAAAAAATTTTTTTTCAAATTTTTTCCGGCTATTCACCTCCTTTGGTTTTGTCGATTGTTCTTAATTTTTTAGCTTCCTTGTATAAAACATTACGTTCGATTAGTGGATCAAAACGAATAAATTCGTATTTTTCAACTGCTCTATCTCTTAGCATAAGCATTGAATGACTTGATGCCGAACTTTTTACCAAAACCAAAAGAGTTCGACCTTTTTTAGCAAAATGTGCCAAACTTAATTGCATTCCAAACTAAATTTAATATTTTATTTTTTTAAATTTTACTGAATTTTATACTTGATGGCTGATTAAACCCATTAATTAATAAAAAATATACATATTTTTTTTGGACAGAAATTTTATTTTTGAAAAATTATTTTTTAAATCTTTTATTTTTATTTTTTTTTTGCAATCTTTTTTTAATACCAGTGGATTCTTCTGTATCTAATTTTTCATCATCCGAATCACCATTTTTTCGCTTTCCCCCCTTTTTCTTGTCGGTTTGTTCTTTAAGTTCAATTTTAGCAAGTCGCTGAGCCTCGGCAACACGCTCCTGCAAACTCATAACCTCATTTTCAACCGTCTGATACTCATCGAGTTTTTTACCAATTAAGTTTTCTATCCTCTGATACAACTCTACATCATACTGTGAAACCAAAGTAATAGATTTTCCTGATCTTCCAGCTCTGGCTGTGCGACCCACCCGATGGATATAATCTTTAGAATGAGTTGGAATATCAAAATTAATTACAACATCTACATGAGGAATATCCAAACCGCGGCTCGCCACATCAGTTGCAATTAGTATAGACCTTGTTTTTGATTTGAATTTATTTAACGACCCTAATCGTTTTGTTTGACTCATTTGACCATGCAACGGAATAGCAGTAAATCCTAAATTTCTTAGCATAATCGACAGTCTTTGTGTATTGGCACAAGTTGAACAAAATATAATGAACGAGTTACCAGCTAGTTCGTTTAAAATATAGACTAAATAAACGTCTTTGAATTTACTTGGTAAAAAAACATAAAATTGTTTTAATTGTTCTACAGTTTGATACTTTCCAGATACTTCAACTCTAACTGGATCTTTTAAACTGGCTCGTTGAAGTTTTTGTACTTTTTTTGTCATTGTAGCAGAATATAAATAAGTTACTCTATCTTTGGGTATTACTTTAAGCATTTTGTCTACATCTTCTTCAAAATCCATATTTAATATTCTATCAGCTTCATCCATTACCAAGTATCTTATTGTTTTTAGCGAAAAACCCTTAGTATTTTCTAAATGATCGACTAATCGACCTGGAGTGGCAATGATAATATGAGGTTTTTTAGCTAATGCAATTGATTGAGTCATCATATCCATTCCACCAACAATAACAGCACATTTGACTCCAATTCCTGCACCAAGAGCATCAAATTGTTCCGCTATTTGATAAGCTAACTCTCTAGTAGGAGTTAAAACTAAAGCAAAAATGCGCTGGGGTTTATCAAGCAAAGCTTGCAAAATTGGAAGTGCGAATGCACCTGTTTTACCAGATCCTGTTTCAGCTAGCCCAATGATATCTTTACCTTGAAGAGCTACTGGAATAGACTTAGCTTGGATTTGTGACGGTTTTGTCCATTTTAGTTGGGCACAAGCATCACAAAGCTCCTTGACAATTCCCAGAGTTTCAAAGGTTAAATTTTCATCAGAAGTTTCTTCTTCGGTTGATTTTTCTTGATTAGTTTTTAACAAATCAAGGGTAACTTTGTCATCATCGGTCAATTCTTTTTCGACTTCGGTTGCTTTTTGTATTACGACCTCGGTCATTATTCTATAGTTTAATTTTATTTAAAATTATTTATTTTTTATTTATATTAAATGCAAATATTCAAAACGTGTTGAAAGCTTACTATTGCTAAAATTTTTTTAAAAATTTATTTGCCAGATTTATATTAACTTTTTCTTGAAATTTAAATTCAATCATCTCAAAAACTTATAGCTAGCTTCAATTAAATATATTACAATAATGCTATTATTAGATTAAATTTTCCATTCTAAATAAATTTTTAACTTAAATAAACAATTCATTTTGAATATAAATAATAGTTTATTTTACAGAACTAATTAAAAGCCTTCAGAAAAAAAGTTATAAGCTTTTTTAGTGTTAATTTTTGTTCAATTTTTCTATTTTGTACTAAATTTCACAAAACCTAATTAGCTGACAATGTCTCAAATTTTCAAACAAGTTTATTTGCGAATTAAAAAGGAAATTAAACTTTTTTTTTTTCAAAAAGAAATGAATTACGTCAAATCTTTGTTTGATAAAATTTATAAAAAAATCTTTAACTAATTTTGTGATTTCCATAAAAAAATAATTTAAACTTCATTGAGAAATTTTGGTCAAAACATCAGTCTGACCGCCACCCAACACTATTAGTTAGATTAAAATGCAAAAATTCAAATATAATTGCAACTAGATTTTAAGTTAAAATTTTTAATATTATATTTTAATAATTATTCAATAATAAATACCT
>PJRA01000325.1:109122-121972 GCA_016987375.1 Brachionus koreanus
TTTTAAAATGGGACTTTCTGTGTTTGAACGAGAGGCTTTTCGAAAAACAGTCAAAAATATGATTTCACAAATGGCAAAATCCGACATTGTGGCGCACTTTACTAATCAAGGAATCGCTCGAAGCACTATATATAAATTGGCAGGCAGTTAACAAAAATGGATATTTCATATCGTAAACGT
This sequence comes from Brachionus koreanus, assembly GCA_016987375.1. Classification (NCBI taxonomy): domain Eukaryota; kingdom Metazoa; phylum Rotifera; class Eurotatoria; order Ploima; family Brachionidae; genus Brachionus; species Brachionus koreanus. Next base: position 109,303 of record PJRA01000325.1, read on the forward strand.
GAAAGAACACCAAAATATAGCCCCATACAGCATGAGAAAGCCAAGAAATTGAGTAAAAAACTTTCAAATATGCTATATCGTTCACAATGTTCGCTTATTTTGGACGACGAAAAGTACTTTACTTTAGCGGGCGACAACATGCCGAGAAATGCTGGATATTACACAAATGACAAGTCTACTAGTCCGGACAGGGTTCAGTTTAGTGGAAAAGAGAAGTTTCCAAAGAAGGTACTTGTTTGGATAGCCATATCTGATCGAGGTATGTCTAAGCCTCTTTTTCGATTATCAAAGTCGGTTGCCATCAATTCGAGTATCTATATCGACGAATGCTTGAATAAACGACTGATCCCATTTATACATGAGTATCATGAAGACCTTGACTACGTTTTTTGGCCTGACTTAGCGTCTGCTAACTATTCTATCGTAAGCATGGTTGAACGAAAATGTAAATTATGTGACCAATGATATCAACTCGCCAAATGTCCCTCAACCGTTATATATCTTATATTTTTTTTCTCAAGTAATACTAGCTCGATACAGATAAAACAAATAAATAAACAATAACAATAATTGACTAATCTGAAGCTTTTGCAGTTTTTCTAAAATTAAAAGTTTCTAATAAGCATTGTCTCAGTTTTGTTTTGTTCAGTTCTCTTTAAATCAACTAATTTACAGATCAGAAATATGATTATTAAGCAAAGTGAGAAGTATTTTGCCACGATTCAGAGTAATCATTTGTCTAGAACTCTGGAAATAAGTTTTTCATGTATATATTCCAAAATTTTATAAATAATTTTGGCTCATGCATTTTATCGACCTTTAAAGTCTTAAGTCTAAAGCAGTTAATTTCATAACATTCAATATTATTTACTTAAATATTCAAAAAATTTACTCAATTATTTATCTCCCATGTCAACTACACTCTTTATTTCTTTAGAATTAGATTTTCTGGCTTTCTTTTCCTATTTTTTGCTAATTATGTGCTTGGTCATGTAAAATCATAATGAAATAAATATTGTTTTTTTAAAAAATCGACTTTTTAAAAGCAATTTTATATGATTAATAATTATTTTTGGCTTGAAGAAAATTAGTTTCATATACATTTTTAAATTAATTTAGAAAAAAAAACAAATTTGAATTTTTTATCATGAGCTAGACAATAGTAAATCCTTGATTATGTTCTAAAGCGACCATTAAGCGTTCCCGCAATATATCTTCATTAGTGTACATCGGCAAATCTAGCAAATTAAAGCATGTATGTGCAACTGGATAGTACGAATCACCTCCTTTTGTTGATTGTATAAACAGTTTTACTCGTTTCATGCCAAGAATCGGAATTCTATCAGAACCAGTCAAGTATACTTATGAAAGAGAAAAAAATTTTAAGTACTTAAAACTTTTTGATCAAAAATTACACAAAAATTTCTTTTTCTGTTCTAGACTCATCTCATGAAATACTTTCCAGAACATTTTTATAACTGGATGTTCAGCATTGTAATCTCCTTTATATTCTGTATTCTTTTCCAACTCAACAAAATCATAATTCTGGTTTCCGATCACCATTGACATGAGCTCAGATGGATGAAACAATTCCTTTGAATAAAAATAATAATTGACTAATTCTTTATAAATAAAAGTGTGAAGCTTACTAAAACTTTAGATCCACAAACTCGATGAAATCCATTACTAAAAGCCTCAAATGGCTTTTCCACTGATTTGTTGAATATGTAATCAACATATTCGTTCACATATTGTTTAACATTTTGCTTAGTCACCGGTACTTTAGATCCATCTGGAATTAGTTCAACATTAATAACCTGATCATATCTTTGTCTAGAAATTTCAAAATTTAAATCAAATACAGATTCAAAGTCATCACCATCATATTTAAGCAATTGTTCAAGTCCTTTTGCAACAGATGGACTAATTGTGTGTAGATCTTGTAAAGTTGGCTTATCTTTGAGTAATTTTTTGTACAAAGCTAATGGAAAGGGGAGATCAATAATAATTGAATTATAAATAGCTAGACCACACAATTCCCCAATTAATTTGTACATTTCTTCACCCTCCAATGTCTGATCGTTGAACCATATGGTATGAGTTTCATCATAGTAGGTGAACATTCCATATTTTAGATCTAGGATTTCTCGTATCAAAAGCATAAAGAATTCTTTTTTGACCCCACCAGCATCATAGGCATCTTCTCCAATAAACATTACTTTAAGTGGTTTTTTTAGGTCATCACGTTTTTGTTTTGATAATTGGTTTAGAGTATCCTGAACGATATGATCTCGTCGCACAAATAAAGCAAGAATTGGATTCACTGGATCGATAGTTGTTGAAAAAATCGAAGATAAATTTTGGTGAACTGCTTCATTTAGGGCAAACTGCATTTGAATCTCTGCGTCGGTTTGTAACAACAAACTTTTTGCTCGACCATCAAAAACAAAAGGAAAATCGCAGAATAATACTGAGCTATCATTCTAGATAAAAAAAATTTATAAACATTTATTAGTTAAATTCAACTTTTCAAAGTAAAAGCAAATCTAAAAGGTGCAAACAAATCAGTTAATTGACATGTTATTAAATTTAATTTTAGAAATATTTGGTAATTAAGTTTTTTTCTAAAACTAAATTAAAAGAATATTTTCCGTAAAACCTCTTCTAATTAGAGTAAAATTTTTCGTTCTTTTCTTTTTTAATTACATACACGAAGGTGTATCACCATATTTCAATAATCTCATGTTTAATCAGATTTAAATTCCATGATATATTCCAAAATAGCATATAAAAAACTTATAATGCATAATATTTTTTAAGCTCAATTTTTTAGAATTGGAAATAAAAATCAGCATTAAGAATTTTGAAACAAAAATAAATGAAATTCTAAATAGCTAGATATTTTTTTTTAAATTTTGATAAAATCTCGTTCTTCAAGTGATACAAAATCATAAAAATTAGATTTCACATTTAAATGAGAGACAAATTTTGAAAAAAAAAAACAAAAAATTATAAAAAAAAAATTTTTTGATGTTCTTAAACGTTCTAAGAATGAAGTTCATACATTAGGGTAAAAAAATTTCGATGTAAATTGGTAGTTTTTTATGTTCGTATTCTTTTAAAGAACAACTGTATGAATAACTTACTCAATATAGTAAGAGATTTTACGGAGGTTTTTGACTATAAACAGTGATTAAAAAAACGTTTAATACAGACAAAAAAATATTTAAAACTAACCCCTATATCAATCAATTTGAATACTTGATAGGAATGCTTGTGATTTTAAATTTGAAAAAATTAGGATTTAATTTTAGAATTAAATAAGCAAAAGCTTTTTAATTATTTAAAATATCAAAATTGCTTACTATCTTTAAAATCTGAATATTTTAAAGAAAAATTTAATTTATTTTTTTTAATTTTAAATCTCATACGAAAAAAATTTATGAATAAATTGTTTATGCGAAATTTAAAAATAAATTAAGAGCTTTAATTTTATTATATTTGATAAATAAAAAATTTGATAGTTACTCGTAATGTCTTACGTCTAAGCCATTCAAAATAGTCTTTTTTTACATCAATTTTTTCAATCAAATCAGGTATATGAAATGAGTCGTAGGGGACAATTTCGCGAAATTCAAGATTGATCTAAATTTAATAAATTTTACCATTCATTATTCAAATTTTATTGTTTTCTTACTCTATTAAGTTTGTCTAAAAAAATCATTGATGATTTAAGAAAATTTTGTCTTTTAATCAATTCATTTTCGGACACAACTTCATCTTTGCTTTTTAGAATATTCATGACAATGTTTTTATAGCTCTTGATTTTTAAACATAAAATTTTAGTTAAAAAATATATTGTTTTATTGATTACTTTGATTAATTTTTTAAAAAAATCAACACCAGTAGCAGCAAACCAATAGTCCAAAATACGGCCGGCTGCTTCTTTTTTTAGTTTGTTAATTGATTGGGCGTATGCATATAGTAAAGAATGAATGTTTGCAGTATCTTGAGAGGCCAATTTTTCGAATTCGGCTAAAAATGGAGTTGTAACATAAAGCCTTAGTGCTTCTATACTTGGAGGACTATTAGGAAGTTTTTCAAATAATTCTGTTAAATTTTCAATGATCTTTAATAAAAAGTAGATCAGTTCTAATATTTTATTTAACTTAGAATTTTCAAAGATATGTCATATGAAATTAATAATACTGTTTTTAATATAGCGTAAATGTTCGATTTTTATGACATTTCATTTTATGGCATAATGCACAATAATGATATGTTCTCTTAAAGAGAAAACTGGTTAAAATTTTTGATTTAAGAAATGTTCTTAATTTCGAAAATCCAGCTTTTTTGAGCATATTTATGTGCATTTACGACTTATAGTTCATATCAAAGGTAAAAAATTTTAAACTTGTGTTCGTTATATAAAGACATGTCTTAAAAATCGAACAATTACGTTATCTTAATAAAATTCAGCTTTATTCAAAAATAAACAAAATTTATAGTTTCTTTATTTTAATCTTTAAATTATAGTTTCATTTGATTCATTTGATTGAATTTTGAATATTAAGAAGCTAAATTAGTGCATATAATATAATTTTTTTTAATTTAAATATTGAATAATGTTCAAAAATCATAGATTAGATTTTAGGACTTGAATTTTGAGACCTGTTGTAATTTAGAAATTTTGGTACTGTTACGTCATTATTAAAAAAGGCCTATCTAGCATCGCAAGTCACTCATAAAATGTGTCTAATGGAAATTGAAATTTGCTTAGAAAAGATACCAGATTGGTTCAAAAAATCTAATGGTGATGATACGAAAACCCTCTAGATGAACGGTTTTTCAAGTGGATAATTACTTGTTATGAGAAATGGATCTATTTTCGAAATTACGATAACAGAAATCTCTAGGTTGACTCATCTCAACTAAAAATTAAAAAACGATTTTGTGTATTTGGTGGGATTTCCAAGGGATAGTAAACTTTGAGCTGTTTCCAAATTTTGCTGATAAATTAAAACTTATTTAATTCTGATTATATCACAAATAAAAATTTTAATTTTTAAATTTATTGGGTAAAGAAAGATAATTTTACTTTTAAAATTGTTATTTGTGACATAACCAAGATATATTAAATTATTTTGATAAAAACTTGAATAAATTAAGAAAAATTGAATATTCAATAAGAACAAAAGATCACAATCAAATGAGTTTTTTAATAAAAATTGTCCCAAATAGACTTTTTTCTCATCTTGGAAGTGTAGAATTTATTTATTGAAAAGAATCCAAAAATTCATGTCACATATTTTGTTCATTCACTTTATTTTTGTTTCTACCTCAATTATTAGCCCAAGGGTTGTAAAATTTTGATTAAAAAAATTAAAAATATTCTAAAAATTAAATATCATTTAACAACTAAATATTCTATCAAAAATTAAAAGTTTAGAACTACAGTTTTTTAAAAATGAACTTGATCATCAAATCATACAATTTTTTGAATTTTTATTTATTATCTTTTTTTATGAGGTTTGAATCAATAAATAAAATAATAATAATGAATTTAATCAAATCTCCTAGTTAAACTCGAATCAAAAACTTTACCACTTTACCACTTTTCCGATTTGACTTTAAATTATATTTTATATGCTTTATTTTCAAATAGAACGTTTAGATTCATTTATAAATTCATGATAGCTAGCATTTTAAACCTGAGTTTTTTTTAATTAATATATTTTTTAAAATTTAAATTTATAAACTAAAATATTTTAATCTAAATTTCGAATTAATTTAAACAGTAATTACCTTATCTTTTATATAATCATCATTCAAGCCAGATATGATTGAATAAATTGATTTAGCTCTGCTTAAATCAATTCCCGGATAACGATTCGATGTGCTATAATGCATATTTTGGTCCAAGAAAGACGCATTTAAACAGGATGCAGATGTGAATGCAAGTTGAATTGCTCTTAATTTAGGCTGATCTAAAATAGCTATTTTAGAGCGATTTTGTTTGACGATAGCTAATGATTTTTGATCCAGATCTTCCACAATATTTGCTGTAATTATATGAGATTTTTCCAATATTTTTCTATAATCTAGAGGAAAAATTTTGCGCGATACCGGTTTTGTAATGACAAAAGTTTGATCGCCACCGGCGTAAATTGAGTACAGATAGAAAGAACTTTGATCAGCTTCAGAAAATTTCTTCGGATTAGCAAAATTAATGTTAACAAAGTTAGGACTAGATATATTTATGGTAGTTCCATTTCCAAGTTGACCATTACCGGCCAGACCAAACGTATATAATCGATTGCTAGTTGATGAGTAGGCGATCATATGACATCTCCCGCATGCAATCTGCGTTATTTCACTTCCCATCAAATCCACAATCTTTCTTGGCAAATATTCATGGCTCATATTATTGTGGCCTAACTGTCCATACATACCTGCACCAAATGTAAACACTCCGCCATCCTAGCCAAAAAATATAATAGTAATAATTTTATTCTATAATTTTTATTTGAATTTACTGCTGTTAGAACCGAACTAAAGTTTTCTCCACAGCTAATATAGCATGATTTAAGATTATTAAGAGACTTTACATTCATTGGAAAAAGTCTAGAGTTAGTATCACCAAAACCCAATTGACCACAGCTTTTAATGGGAAAAGAAAAATCGAAATTTGATAAATCTGTTTAGATTTTTAGTTACTCGTTTCTTCCAAAAGAAAAAATGAAACCACTCACAGTTAAAATCATTGAGTGATAACCGCCACAGTCAATTTGTTGAACTGGTATGCCTTCTATTGATTGTAGGTAAATAGGAACACTGGTCGAATTCTTATTACCAAGTCCTAATTGTCCATACTCATTATTACCGCAAACATAAACTTTACAGTCCTCGGTTAAAGCCAAAAAATGGTAGTAACCGCATGCTATTTGTACTACAGACATATCATTCAAAATTTTAATGTGTGTTGGTTTAGGAAAGAACATGTCGTCGTCTGGATTTCCTCCAATGGCACCCCAACAAAATAATTGTCCGTGGTTATTTAGAGCAAGAGAAAAAGAATGACCCGCAGAGATATAAGTAATTACTTGAGCTTCTAAAGCAGATATTTGCTTGGGTCGAGTTCGTGGCCCATCGTGTCCTAACTGCTCTAAGTCGTTGTTGCCGCATGAATATACAGTGCCATCTTCAAGCAATATTAATGTATGATTGAAGCCACAAGCAATTTGTTTTATGGGAGATTTTTTGTCGAAAAATTCATTTGATCTTGGTATGTTGATTACTTCTTCTTCTATTCCGCCAAGACCCAATTGACCATTTTTAGTGCTACCCCAGCACAGCATTTTTGTAAAACAAATTATATTTGTTTTAAATTCGGTTTCTAGAGAGAAAAATATGCAAAAATAATTTATTCTTAGTTTCAATTTTAAATTCTCGTTAACTTAGAATGTCAATAATTATTTAGTAATATTTCAGATTTCTCGGATATTCTACGCCTTTGAAAATTATTCGAGAAAATTTTATTTTCTAAAGATAAGATAAGCTTTTGTTTAACTTAATAAGAAACTAACCAAAATGGACCTTATGTTGTTAAGTAGTTTGAAATTTTCATTTTTATAATTAAGAAAAAGTAAATTCTTATTCATAAAAATCCAAGTAAAACAAAGTTTGTTTTAGCTCAGCCCAATTCTATTATAAATCAGATATGATTTAAATATTTTTGAAGTCTTTTGAAAATAAAATTTTTTTAATATTTTTGATCTTAATTTATTTTTAAAATTTGCTCTTTTTAAAGTATCTCCTCAAATTGAATAAGAGTTGCTAATTTCTTTATTATTTAAACTTGATTTATTTACTTGAAATTATCTCTTTGAATAAGACGAATTTTTTGAGTTTAAAAAAAATCAACAAATTTAATTGAATGTATCTTTTTTTTTGGAAGTACAACATAAATAATAATCATATTTTTTACTAAAAAACGATCCAATATTCGCTCATTTTGGAATAAAATGTTTTACAGTTCATTTTAAATGAAAGAAAAATAGAATGAAAATAATTTTCTAAAAACAAAAAATCAAAAAACTGTGATTAATATTATTATTCTATAATTTCGAAAAATAATAAAAATTTATCTAAAAAATTTCATTAGTATTTTAAACTTAGAAATAAGAGCTAATCTTTTTTAAAATTTATTAACAAAATTCAGATATTTATTTAACTAGGAGATGTTTTATCTATTTAGGAAAGAGCAATAACTTAAACTAGGGTTATTAGTTTAGTTTTACCTCTTTATTTCCTAATTTGATTAAAAATAAAATTTTAAAATTATAAATTAATTTATAAACATAGCTTTAATTTCATAATTTAGAATTAAAATTCCTTAACTACTTTTTTAGAATAATTAAAATCTGCACGATATTACTTTTTAAAAGCTTTTCCATTTTATTACGAAGCAAATTATTTAAATAAAGTAATATGCTTCTATGGTTTCGTTTTTATGTGATGTATGTCTAAGCTCAAGGCTTAAAAGATTACACCTTGAATTTAAAATTCTTGATTATTTAAATATAAAAAGATTGATAGAAAAATTTTTTAAATTTAACTCAATTTCAATGCAAGTAATTCTAAAATTATGCTTTAAATAGCTTAATGATCTAGATTAGGATTTTCATTTAGTTAAGTTTGCTTATGAACAAAATAATTTCAAAATTAAATGTGAAGGTCGGTGAGTGATTATTAAGAATTTTTAATAATCATTATGAAATATCGAAGAACATTAATTTTAGCTATTATTTTTTAATTTTTAATTGAAAATTAAATAACTGAAGCAAACTTCAAAAAAAATTTCGAAAAAAAAAGCTATTATTTTTGAAGAATTTTCGAAGAGTTTTGGACATATTTTTATAAATAATATTGAGAGATTTTTAAGAGACAACTTAATATAGTAAAATGTTAAGTATAATTTAGTCTATTGTTATTAGAAGTTAAAAATAATTTCTGTGATCAAGTCACTTCAAAGTCATTTGACCTGACTTGAATGTTTTTTTATTGAAATTGAAATTTAATTTTAAAAATTAACTGTTTTAATTAGGTACATTAAATTATTCGATAAACTTAAGAAAATTTCTTCTCTATATTAAAGTTTTTTCTTGTGGCAAACTCAAAAAAAGTCATTTTTAAGTCTTTTTTAGTTTATGACATTTGAGCAACTCTGATTTTATTCGGTTAAGATTATTCTGATCCAAAATACTAATTTCCACATGCTTTTTTATCATCTTTCATGAAAACTATCATACTCTTTGCTTAAAAGTGAGCCCAAAATTGCGTCATTAAAATTGAAAAGCTAAGTATACAGTATTATAAACACAATATGTTCATTATGTAAAATAGTTGAACAATTGATTTCACCGTCTAAATTTTTCTAATATGGAATTTTGATTTGTTAGCATTAGAAGAAATATAAAAAGGGGAACTTCCCATTATAAAAGCTTTAATTTTTATATAAAATTTGTTTAGTTAAAGCTCTAATTTTAGTTGATATTATATTAATAAGTCTTTGCATAACTTTTAATTCTTAGGTTTTAGTGTTTGCATAAGCGACCATCCTTCTCATGTTAAAATCGGCCCACTTGGGATGCGTGCATAGAAATGCGGATTTCATGTTTTGACGCGACGTTAAAATTCAAAAAACCTGAAATAATGAGGATGAAAATTAAACCAAATCTATATTTTCTATATTGAATATTTTCTAATTGCTCATCTGATAAATCGATCTCATATAAGCCTTATAAATGAAAATTACCAACAAAATAATGCTGGATCAAAACCCGAAAATGCGGACTTGACCCGGCATTTAAAACTGAAAATTATAAATTAAATTTGAGTTTAAAAATGGGTTTGAAAATTATAATAAAAATATAAAAAATTAAAAAAAAATATTTTATATTTAAAATATATTTAAAAAATATTTAAAATATTAATAGAAATTTTTAAATTAATGATTTTATTGAATATAATATTATATTTTAGAGTAGGATGAAATATTTAGCTTAAAATATATATTATTTTTAGTTCAATAAACGAAAATCAAAAAAATTTTTTCAAATAAGTTTTTTTCTGATAATGTCGTAGCATTAGCATATATTAATTTCAATTTTAATTGCTTAAAAACCTATAGAATCAACGAAATATTGATTAATTTTGAAAAGTAATCTAGAATTTTATTAAAAGCATTTTGAAATACAAGAACCAACATATTCTCAAAATTGATTTCAATTGATTATTCATTAAGCTTTTCTGGATAAAAAGAATTAACATTCATAAATTTATAGTTCACGAAGGGTATTTTGAAGATAAGAATAAGAATAATTTGATTTATATAAGCTGTTAAAGATTAGTAGCGTGTAAAATTTTTGACCAAAATAAACATTTCGCTTTTCTTAAAATAATTACAATTTTTTTTAAAGAATTGAAAATAAAAATTTTGAATTAAATTTTTTTTATTTAATATTAAAACTATTCGTCTATTTCATTATCACTATTAGAACCAAGGAAAACAGTGGCTTCTTGAGAATTATTCGATTTTTGTCTTTTTGCTCTTCGTATTTCTTTTTCTTTAAGACGTTTTTCTCGATGCTCACGTTTAATTCTCTGTCTATAGAGTTGTTTATCAAATAAATCTTCATTTTGAAGCATTTTTCTAGCCTCTTCGATATTAATTCCACTGTGAGTCTCATCGCTTTTTTTGTTTAGTTCTTCAGCTAATTGATCTGTTAAATTTACAGATTTTGGAACATTTATTCCATCAGCAATGCGATTTCCTTCTTCATCAAAAAGAACTTTTTCATTTATTTTTATGTTTTTCTTTTTAAGTTTTTTAGCAACTGCGGCCTTCGATTTTATTTTGACTTTTTTAGACATGTGATCGTCATTATCTGAATCTGAAGTTTCGGTGTTAATATCGACATTTTTTTTCACTGTGAACAATGAGCCTACTTCCTCATCGTTTTGTGTAAATTGGCCAAAATTTAAAGGCTGTTTTACTTTTTTGATAACTAATTTGTTATCACGAAGCTTTTTAACCACTTTTGTTTTTTCATTTTCTGCACCGGAAGCTTCGTCTGTGTCTTCTTCGCCTTGACTATCCTTCATTTTTACTATAGATATTTCTTTGTTCGCAGATTTATTTTGATTCTTGGCTAAACGAATTTTTGGAGCAACCACCAACCCCAATGAAGACGAAAATTTAACCAAATCTATATTTTCTATGTTAAATATTTTCTTATTGCTCATCAGATAAATCGATCTCATATAAGCCTTAAGTGCCTTAAAAAATAAAATCTTATAGTTTAAATATTTATTTAGATATTTCTTATATACAAAAATCGCAATCTTTACTTAAATTTTAATAGATTTTTAAATTAAATCTGAAAACAAAACAAAATTACTTTTAGTAAAAAGTTATTAATTATTCTTATTCTCAAACATATTATTTGAAAACAATAACTATCATTTTTTTGCCTATTCAAAAATCGAACAAAATTTTTTCCTTTTTTGATAAATTAAAATTTACAAAAATAAAATACAAATACATTTAAGAAATGCTGCAACATTGTGCAATATACTTTGTTAGGTTATAAACTATTTTGCACATTTTGACAGTATTTTAATGAATTTTTTGTATTTTAGTGAATTTTAATTTATCAAGAAAGGAAAAATTTTTGTTCGATTTGTACTTGAATTTCACATTACAATGAAAATCTCTAGCAACGTTCAAAATAAAAAGATAACTTAGCATATCAGATAATAAAATGTTTAACTTGATTAATATCATTAAAAGATTAGATGTTCAAATTCGTCCTAATTGGAAACTTTGAAGAAACTTGGAATTGACCTATGAAGACTAATAAATTTAATAATTATAATAATTATTTGGCCTTATTTGGTTTGGTGAACAATAGAACAGTACAAAATATTAAAATATCTGATAACTTTTTTGATTTCTTTAATTCTTTAAATGGCACATGGTGCAACATTCAAAGTTGCACTAAAATGAACAATCTGGTAAAAGCTGGCAAATTTAGCATTATTTAAATTAGGAAAAATTTGGATTTAGTGCAATTTGTAGAGAATTTGCACATCATAGCAGACTTAAAATATTGATGCAACTTAGAATGATGCACTATCTCGCATTTAGAGAATTAGTAAAAACCTTTAGAAAAAAAATGAAAGCTGTTTTAGCATTAATTTCTGTTCTTGTACCAAAATTAACAAAACCTTGTATTTTAAAATAAATATTTTTAAATTTGACGCATCTATTTAAATTAATATTTCATTTAATTCATATTACTTTACATAGTATTTTTGAAAAGATTCAATCTGGATGAGACATAGCATGTATTCAATATTTTTTTAGAAAAATTTCAAGACCTAAAGAAAAAAATATTACAATTTTTATTCTAAAATTCAGGATGCCTCAAACACTTAATTCTAAATTTTAATTTTTTTATTTTTTTTTTGCTTTTTATACAACAAAGTCTTATAACTATACTTTTAAAAGTCAAAAGCAAGTTCTGTAAATACAAAATGGTGCAACATTCAAAGTTACTGCAAATTTAGCATAATTTAAATTTAGACTAATTTGGCTATAGTGCAT
>PJRA01000325.1:121996-142516 GCA_016987375.1 Brachionus koreanus
TGGTGCAACTAAGTATGTTGCAATTTGTTGCACTTACAGAACTAATTAAAAGCCTTCAGAAAAAAAGTTATAGGCTTTATTAGTATAAATTTTTGTTCAAATTTTCTATTTTGTACTAAATTTCACAAAAACTAAATTAAGATTAAAACCAATTTTCTAAATAGAAAATTATAAACAAAGTACAAAAAGAGAAAATAAAGCTCAAGAAATTAATCTCTACATTGTGTGTACTTCATTGACTTAAATATAAAAAATATTTGGTTTAAATTAATCCAAAATTTAATTTAAGTTTTAAAATTAAACAGTGTTTACGATTAGTTTTATCTGTATAAAAGACTAGACAAAAACAACATACTCGTTTAGCTGATTCCTTTAGTTCGACATCAGCAGCACAAATCGATTGAAGTTTAGAATCAATATTTTCAATTCTTTTCATATTTACTCTAAATAAAATATTTATGTAAAAAGATTTAGTTAAGCAAAAATAAGTTGCTCACTCTATTTTTGAGATGGGTATTTTTTTAAGCTGCAGATCATTGATCATTTCAGTTTCCTCAAATGGGCTTAAAACTAAAATACCTTGACCGTCTTTTTCATATCGAGCTGTTCGGCCAACTCGATGTATATATGTGTTAACATCTGGAGGACAGTCCATTTGAACAACCCAATTGATGGATGGAAAATCGAGACCTCGAGCCGCAATATCAGTTGCAAATAAGACAGCAGATTGTTTTCTCACGTATTGGTCATATACTTCCATTCTTCTAAGCTGATTCATAGTACCATAGAGAGCTAAAGTAGTCATGCCAGTCTGTAAGCGAGTAAGCGCTTCATAAACATATTTCACTTGCTTACAACTTTGGAAAAATACGATAATTTTTTGGTTCAAATGATTACGAATAAATGACCACAAAAAACTAATCTTATCGTGCGTGTCACATACTACATAATTTTGTATTAAATTTTGAGGAGTACTAACTGAAGAGTGTTCATGAACGGACACATAAGTTGGATTTTTTAAGCTTAAACGAGCTAAATCTTTGATAGATTTTGTCTGAGTAGCAGAAAAAAGCATTGTTTGACGACTATGCGGTAAATTTTCAACTATGGCATTCATAGTTTCGGCAAAGCCAAGATCAAGTATGCGATCAGCTTCGTCTAGAACAAGAAGTTTTAAATTATCGCAAGAGAAGCCTGCAGTTTCGTCCATGTGCTGTAGCAAACGACCTGGAGTACAAATAATTATATTTGTTTGACTAATTATTTTTGATTCTGTTTTTAAGTCTTTGCCTCCAATTACCAAGCCCGCACTAAAGTCATGAAATCGGCCAATTTTTTTTAATACTTCAAAAGTCTGATAAGCCAGTTCTCTGGTTGGGGAAATGACTAGGACGCCTAGACCATCCAATTTTGTCCATTTTGATGTGTATAATAATTCAAGTATCTTAAAGTAAAATGAGTAGTAAAAAAATATATTTTTGTAATATAAATTTTGATTATTTTTACAGGAATTAGAAAAGCTAATGTTTTCCCGCTGCCTGTTTTGGCTGCTCCCAGCAGATCATAGCCTTTTAGGGCGATTCCGATCGATTCGCGCTGAATTTCTGTCGGCTTTTGATAGCCTGATTTTTTAAGTCCGTCCTGAGTTCGCTTTGATAATGGAAAATCATCGAAGTTTACTACTTTGTTCGATTCTATCTTTAGATAAATATAAAAGAAATAGATTTAATTATTTAGCTTGAAAATAATTTTTACCTCATCATATAATGGAGTTAATCGATTTATTTCTTCATCAATTTGTTTCCAAACTGGTACTTTTTTTTTGAAATTGGGCTGAAATTTTTTTTTGTTATTTTTATTAAATTTATTGTTTTTTGGTTGAAATTTAGAACTATCCGAGCTCATTTTTTTAAATAATATTTAAAATATTATTTTTTTTTGATCTTAGTATAAATATTAAAATTTATATCAATAAAATGCAAAGATAAAACGTGAGTGTAAATTTTTAATCAATTAAAACTAAGTTAACTTTATTTTATTATTTAAAATTTATCTGAAGTTTTTGATTTCAGATCAATTAGGAAGCAATTGATATTAAGCATGATTTTTGTTGATAAAAAATAAATAATTTTTAATTTACTTAAAAAATTCATTTTTTCATTTACTGAAAACTTAAGTTTAAAAATTGAATTCAATTTTTGTTTGTTTAGAACCCATTATTGAAATTCCTAACTTTGTATTGTTGAATATTTAGATATTTACAAAATTATATTTTTCATTTAAATATTAAACATTAATAAATCGGTATTTATTTTTGTGCAAATATTCGATCAAATTCTCGAACATAAAGTCTAATATTGTATTCGCATAATGTTAGCTAAAAAAGACAAACTATTTTTATAATTAACGGATTATGCATAAGTAAATGGACAAAAATTAAAAGCGAATATCTCAAAAAATAAAAATGATTTTAAGTTCTGGTTTTTTTTCTGATGTAAAGAATTTATTTTTCAATAGAATTATGATTTTTAAATAATGAAAAAACTCCATCGTGACCGAAAAACTCCATCGCGCTTGAGGGACATTTGGCGGGTTGATATCTTTGGTCACATAATTTACATTTTCGTTCATCCATGTTGTGCTTACCATAGAATAGTGAGCAGACGCTAAGTCAGGCCAAAAAACGTAGTCAAGGTCTTCATGATACTCATTTATAAATGGGAGCAGTCGTTTATTCAAGCATTCGTCGATATAGATACTCGAATTGATGGCAACCGACTTTGATAATCGAAAAAGAGGCTTAGACATACCTCGATCAGATATGGCTATCCAAACAAGCACCTTCTTTGGAAACTTCTCTTTTCCAGCAAACCGAACACTGTCCGGACTAGTAGACTTGTCATTTGTGTAATATCCAGCATTTCCCGACATTTTGTCGCTCGCCAAAGTAAATTTATTGATTTCATTTCCATTTTGGACGGTAAATTATGCACAAAAAGTAAGGAGAATTTATTCGTGATACCCCAATTATTAAATAAAATACCAAAAATTATTAAGTAAAAATTTTTGTTAATAGAAATGCAGTATCTTTTATAATAAGTAATTTCACAAAATCATTTCCTAGATATGCAGTCCTTCATATTGTAGAGCATCACTGGTGAAAGATTAAGAAGGGCATATCTTAATAACAGAAGGGTAGAACACTTTAAAGAAGTTCACAGTATATTTTATAACCTATTCAGAAAAGTATAGTCTAAAAAACAAATTCAAGAAGATTTGTCAAAAGGCTTGGTTGTCAATCTCCCAAAGAATGGTGATAAAATGGTTTGCGACAGTATAAGAGGAATTATCCTGCTAACAATAGCAAGCAAAGTGTTCTGTAGTGTGATTCTGGATAGAATTAGGGTGTCATTGAATGGTGTACTAAGAGAGGAATAAGCTGGATTCAGAAGAGGAAGAGGGTCGATTTATTAGATACGTATACTAGACTTTGCTCTAAGAAACATAATAGAACAAAGTCTAGAATGAAAAGATCTACTGTATGTTAACTTAATAGAGCATCACCAGGTTGGCTATGAGAAAAAGTGCCTTTGCAAGACTCAAACTAGTATGGAATTCTACCAGCTAAAACAAAGCTTAAGCTGTACAATAGTAGAGTGAATGCAGAGGGATGTCTGAAGCTTACAGAAAAAGTATTAATTCATTTCAGGCTAGTAGCTCTAGAAGAATTTTAAAAACACACTGGCCTGATACAATAAAAAATGACGAACTATTCAAAAGAACAAATTCGGAATCAAAGAGCCTGTGCATAAAAAATAAAAGATTACAGTGACTAGCAAATCTACTTAGGATGAAAATGGAATAGCAAAAAGAGCCATGCAATGGACATCGCAAGCCAAGCAAAAAGAAGACCATGAAAGACTTAAACAATCATGAAAGAACTCACTGAAATGGGAAGTAAAATAAAAATATTCAGAACTACTAATATATAAAAGCACAAAAAATATTGAAATTTTTTTTATAAAATACAAATGTTAAGTTAAGATTGAAAGTAAAAATACATTTAGTGTATAAAGTTTGGCAAAGTCGATTCAATTAAATAGTTAAATCAAGTCACAATTAGTTTTAATCATATGATTGTGCAGGAATTACATTAGTATATTTTTTTATTTTATTTTGAAAAAAACACTAATAATTTAAAAAAATTATATCTTAATAATCAAACAAGGTTTGTTAATTCTTAAAAATCTGAGATTCTAAAAAATCATATTAATAGACTTTTGGGTTGTAATTTCTAAAAATGTAATGATCATTTTTGAAAAATGAAATTTGATCAATAATTTTACTTTGCAAAAATTTTCAAATAAAAACAATAATTTTATCAATCATTAAAATTTAAAATATTAAAAATCTAGTTTTATCATTTAAATAATACTCGTCTTCTTGACTTAAAATCAAATTAATCTTAAAATAAATCATAATTTTTGAATTTACAACCCAATTTTAGTAAATTTTAGTGAAAATAAAATACTCTCTTAAAAATCATTGAGTAAGTAAAAATAGATTAAAATTATTCCAATTAATTAGAATCTTCCAGAATCTTTAAATCGTTTTTCCATTCTTCTCTTTACAACAGCTAGCATTTTTTGACTTTTTTCTCTTTTTTGTTGATCGTTTAAGCTGTCCCATTCATTTTGACCCAAATAGTGTCCAAAAACTTCTATTTCAGCAGCCTTTAAATCTTCCTTATGCAATTTAAGATCATCTACTGTAATATTGTCAAGCAATTTGTTATTTTCGCCTTCACCTTCCGCAACTACAATAAACTTTAGCAACGTTCACCATTATTTTTATCATAAAGATTACTTTTTCCCACAGAATATTTGAGTTTAGTTAATAAATCAGCCACAGGCTGCCTAATTTCATTATTCTTTGATACAATGTATTTCCTATCTTCTTTTGGTTTTGGTGGTTCAACAGGATCCGATTTAACATTGCGTATAATTTCTTTAGGCTAAAAGCGTACTTGAGAATCGAAAAAACATATCATTCAATTCTTACTGGTCTTTTTCTTAATTCCTCAAGCTCACGTCTCAGACGCTCAACTTCTTCTTTTGCAGCTTTTTCAGCCATAATTCGTCGAGCTAATTCAATTTCCAGAGCCTTATCCGCATCATTTGGACTAATGAAAATTAAATTATTTATTTCAAATAAAATAGTTATTCAAATTACATTTTAGTTCGAGTTGTTCTCCGTGGTATTATATCTTGGTGCCAATGCTCCCATGGCTGAAGACGGCCAACTGTTGGATCAATAATTGGTCCCACTCGTGAACTTGAGTTGAGTTTAGCTTGTAAATTTTTGAAAAAGTATTTGTTCAGAATTGTCTGAATTTGACGTGTTTGAATAAAGCTAGTCTGATTTTTGATACACTCATTGAACATGTCCACATTATTAATAGACATTATTTGGTCTCTGAGTAGCATTAATATAATAGCTGTTACAATTGGTATCAATTCTTCGTGATAACCAGCCACGTCTTTAAAAAATATTTAATTTAATTTTAGCTTTTCTAAAGTATACCGCTTCCAATTGTGTATTGATCCCAAACATACATCAGAGCATGAAGATTTAAGTAGCTGGAAAAAAGACTTTTAATCAAAGGCGTACAGCATACTTTCAGCAAGACAAGATCTGAGCTCGCTAAATGTAAAAATTTTAAATAAAATGGATAAAATAATTGAATTCTCTTCAATTCATTATTCGATTCCTTCATAAATTTTTTATCAATCACTTTGACTTAATGACAGAAATTAATGCTAAAAAAAAAACTATTTTTTTCTAAAAATGTGCAAATTCTCTGCAAATTGCACTAAAGTTATATTTTTCCAAATTTAAATTATGGTAAATTTGCTGGGTTTTACCAGAATCAATCAATTAAGTGTTTTAACAATTTTTTCGAGAATCCTTTCTTGGCCAACGCTAATTCCATGTTGACATGAGATAGGCATTTTATTTCAAATTTGAAAAAACCATTTAACAAAATAAGAGCTGCTTAAATTGTATGTTTGGTCATGAACAAAAAGAAATTAGAAAGTTATAAATTATCAAAAAGCTTCCTCTTCTTAAAAATTTATTCGCCACCATGTAATCACATTTTTTTTTAAAGAATTTAGTAACTAAATTTATTAAATAACTAACTATAGTCATAAGAGGTTTTTTTATTTAATTTTTATCAGTAATTAACAATTTTTGCATGACAAGTAAATTAATTCTTACTTATCTTAGTGCATCAATTGAGAAACTTATGATTAAGTAATAAAATGGAAGATCTAGAATAATAAATTAATAGCCATTTAAAATAAATCGAATTATCTAGTTAGTTAAACGTTATTTTTTAAAATTTTAGTGAAAAGTTTCACTTACAGTTTTTGCTAGCTAAATTTTTGATATAACTTAACAGAGACATATCATGTAAATCTAATAAGCCTATGACTTTTCTAATATACAAATCCATTTCAGAACTTTCATTCTTTAAATAGAAAATTAAATGGTTTTTTTAATGATTAATCAATTATCTTACAAATGGATTATTAGAACTTAAAATCGCATTTGGGAGAGTTCTCATAAATTGAATATAAATTTCAATAAGCATAGCCATCGATCTTTCACTTGGACTTTCATTTCTTAATTGAAAATTTGAATTTTGTCAATTGATAGAAAATAAAAAAATAACTTTAAAAACTCTGGATGATGTGCATTTACAATAGGTAAGGCGTATAAATATTCCCATTCATATAAACTCCGTTTTTCGCTTATTGTTGAGTGATAATATGAGAGGATACCTTTAATTGAGTTTGTTATACCAATTGATCCGTTCATTTCTTTAAATGTGGACTCGGTTTTTAGAATATTATCACATTTTCGCTGAATTTCTGAATCCTGATGAGACAGACACAATTTAGGGCTTTTTTCTAACTTTTGAACAAAAGATTTTCTTTCACTGGGGTTTGATAAGTACAACTGCCAGGTTAAAAATCTTATCGGTTGTGGTATCGATTGATTTAGAAAAACTTTCAATTTGTATTTTTGGTCGGGATTTTTTCTCAAAAGTGTTACAATTCCCTCGGCTGTCGTATCGAGAACCAAATCTGTTTTGGTATCAGCTAAGCTTTCTTCAAGCATTTTACGTGCAACCTGGTTGTTTACAGTTTGATCGAGAATATAAGAAAGCTTGGACTGTAAGTTCTCATACACTCGGCCTCCATCAGAACTTGCCAAAGATCGAGCAGCTCTTTCCAAGATCAAAATTTTTTCATCCTCTGTCAATTCGGAAAAGTAATCGATATGACTTTGAGACAAATGCTGATCAACTGCGTCATAAATGTGTTTGCTCAATTCAGCCCATTCCTGAAGTAATTTTTTTTAGATTCAGAATTTTTTTTAATAAGATTACATTCGACTTGGTAGCATCCTCTCGTACATCCGTTAACCATGATGGAATTGTGTGTTTATTCAAGGCCATTTTAAAGTTAAAATTAAATTTAATGGTGAGTAAATTTTTATTATAATTTCACTAAAAAAATTCAAATAACTATAGAAACTTGGATTTTCAGTAAATTTTTTATTGTTTTTTAATTTAAGAAAAATATGAAAAAGTAAAAATCAATTTTTTTAAAATTTGTTTTTATATTAAATAAAAATGTAATAAATAAAACTAATTTAAAATTTGAACAAATAATTAAAAAAATCAAAAAGACATATCAAAAATCTCCAAGTCTTATTGTGAAATTCATCTTAATTTTGGTTAAGCTTTGAAAGGATCTTATGACAATCACAACAAGCATATCAAAACCTTGTAAAGTTACTAAAGAAGACACTGGGACTTTTAGCCAATTTGACGTGATTCCAATTTAATTTCTTTTTGCTATTTCTAGCTTTTATTTTGCTAACTTGTTTCCTCAAAATGGGTAAAACTATTAAAAAAACTAACATGTTAAAATTTTAAATAAGACAATGAAATTAAATTTCGACAGAAAAAAAACTGTCCGATACTGAATAAAATAATTTTTTCAATTCTTGAAAATAAAAATCAAGGTGAAAACAAAATAATTTTAGTACTTTTTTTATTTTTTTCAATTAAAATATCAATTGAAAGAAAGGATCTGATTTTTTGACATATTTATCTACTTTGGCAATACATTGGATAAGTTTATTTTGATCAATGGGTCAATGGCATAATGGCAATGGTATACTCGAAAATTTAAATTTTTTTGAGCTCTACCAGTAAATTTTTTGAATTTAAAAAACAAATATTTTTTAAATCGTCATACTATTTTGAGTATTTTGGTGAAAATTTCAAGTATCTAGCTTGAAAATTTATCGAAATATGACATTTCAAAGCATTTGAAATTTTAAGGTGGCATATTTTCTAAAGCAACTGTGACATAAATAAAAAAAATTATATATTCAGAAACGGCTCATTGAGATCTAATAAAAAATCCCAAAAAGTCAATTTTTAGATTTTAATTTAAAACTGCCCAATTTCCTTAGTATATTATCTTAGGGATAAAAAGCAAATCTTAGAATGTTCAAGTTGAAATTTATTAAATATTAAATTTAAAATAAAAGTTAAAATATTGGAACTATTGTTTAGGCTCTAATGCAAACGTTTTCTTGACTGCATCTAAGGCCTGCTTTGCAATAATCAGCAGATTGAAGACAATTTTCTCCTTCATTTCTGTATCTTTCACACATATTCGTATGTTTGTTACAAAACTCATTTTGTTGACAAGACATTACATTATTACAATAAGTTCCCATTTGAAAACAGCTTCCTGAATTAGGGTCACATTGATAGCCTTGTGGGCATCTAATCATGGAGCATTTATTCATGTCATTTGAAATAGGCATACAGTATCCATTAAGACAATACAAATTTTGCTTCGTATTGCAAGTTATAACATCATTTCCAACGAAATCGGGACATTTTTGACCAAATTCCATATTTTTCATACATGTCATGTAAGTCGGACTACAGAACATACCTTTTCCACATAAATCATTTCTTGGATCACATTCTTTATCATTAAATGTCGAATGGTCAATTACACAACTGTTAGTTTCATAGTCGTAAATGGTTCCGGTTCCACATTCTGGACAAAAAACCATTTGGGAAGAATAGTTGAATCCAATAAAAAAGAGTAAAACTATTCAAAATAAAGAATTAAGGTTTACTTTAATGTATTCAATTCTTTAAATATATACTTGAAATTAATATTTTATTCATTTTGATTTAGTGAATTTTTAGTTTGTAAAATTTGAGCTATTTATAAAGATTTTAATGAGGTAAAAAATGTCAAATTGATTTTTATCTTTTCTATTAGTAATAAATTCCAAAATATTTTCATAACGAATGATATTCGCTAAATTAATATTGCAAACCAAATACTAATCAAAACTTTTTACTTATGTAAAATTTAAAATTTAATGTAAAATTTTTGAAAAATTATTTCTTTAATTATTTTCAAAATAATTTAAATGATAAATAAATGACAAAATAAATCGAATCATTTAACATTAATATCAAAGCAGGTTATCTTTTTCAAGAAAAAATTTAAAATAATGAGCTTCGTTTTTTTAATTTTAAATATAATTCTTAAATTTTTAGCGAATGATGGACTTACAGTTCGCTTCAGTGATTTGAATCCCTGTCAAGTTGAACATTATTACAATACTGATCAAATGGCTTGTGTTTATGATCCCTTACAAGCTTACGAAAATTGTGATACATTAGAAGACAGATGTCCTTCAGGTCAATATTGCAACCCAATTTTTATGAAATGTATTCCTTCTTTAGAAGAAAATTACTTATGTCCAGAATATTTCCCACTTAAACAAGTCATTTTATGCAACAAACTTAAGAATCTTTATTGTTTTAATAATCGTTGTCAAAAAGCAATTTCAAATGATTATTGCTCTAAGGCAAATTGCTCTCATAAAGAAATATGTAATCCATTAAGTGGTGCATGTGAGAGATCAATTAATATGTTTCACTGTGATCCAAAAAAAGACTTATGTTATTTAAATTCAGACTCATTTTGTCATCCGAGAATGAAAATATGTGTGAGCTATATTAACGAAGGAGACTTTTGTGATAGTTTAAATGACTTTTGTAATAAAAGGAAGGGTCTAACTTGTTCAGCGAACAACGTTTGTGAACAAGTTGGCTAAATACTTTTTTGACAGGATAATTTGATTTTTAGACTTAACAAATTAATAGCTCTAACCTAGATTGAATTCTCAAATGAACAAATTAGTTGTTTTTTTTTATTTAATATTTTTTTACAATAAAATTATTTCTTTATTGTTTTCAAAATGAATATAAATTTTTCAATTTGGTTTTTGGTTTTAAATAACGTTCTATTGTCAGAAGATGTAGTTAGTAACTGTAAATTTAATGAAAAAAAAAAAACAATTCCACAAATAGATTGTACTAGGAGAATGAAACAGGAAAGGGTAAATTTTTTTATTTTTTCGATCATTTAATTTCAAAATAGTTTTTTATTGAAGAAACAAATATTCCAAATAATAATCTTTAATTAAGTGATAAAAAAATTGAAATAATAAAATAAATTTTAATTACACAATTTAAATTAAAAAATAAGATTTAGTTCATAATTTTTAACTAAAATTATTTAAAAGATATGAGAAAACGATAGAAGTTGTGGGTAACCATCAATGACAAACTTATCATATCGATTAATATCAGGCTTAAGAATCATAGATGTGATAGGTGAAAGTATGCCAAAAAGAATTTTTAAAATTTGAAATTGGTTGTCTATTCTCAAAATTAAACATTCAAATCTATAAATTAAAAAAACAGTTTAAGACCAAGATCAAATATAATCATTTTTTATTTTATTAACAATTAAAGTCATAATATTGTACTTGAAAAATTAAAAAATTTATTTGAATAATTGAATTTAAGTGAAAATTTGGTCGACCAAATATTCGATTTTGGCTAACTAAATTTGTACAGCCCTTTTTAATGGATCAATCTTTTTAATGAATAATCGACCCAATTAGAAAGAATTATTTCCTATCTTATTTCTCGAAAA
The DNA here is from genome assembly GCA_016987375.1 of Brachionus koreanus. Lineage (NCBI taxonomy): Eukaryota > Metazoa > Rotifera > Eurotatoria > Ploima > Brachionidae > Brachionus > Brachionus koreanus. The sequence continues at coordinate 133,117 of PJRA01000325.1, forward strand.
GATTGTGTGTGAAATTGCCATTTTTAACCTCCATTTATAGAGCCAATAATTATATGATCTTGCGTAATATACGAAAAGTTGTAATTCCCTGATTAATTCGTTATGAATATGAGATACAATGCCTATTGTATGCTTCTTTTTTTAACTTTTTGAGATTATCTTGGTAAAGATAAAGCACATTATTGACAGCTAATGGACATAGACTCAACCAACATATTATTAATTACTCTTATCTGCGATAGAAAACAACAAATCCAAATTGAAAAGGATTAAATTCATTTTCACATGAATCCCAGTCATTTACAAATTAATAAATGAGAAAACTAAGTAATTTAAAATGGCGATTTATTATTTTTTAACTAAAATTACTGAAACTTAAGATTACATAAGATTACTTGTAAAAAAAAAGAATTGCTAATTTTGCATTACTTGTATTATTCATCATAATTTTTCTTATATGTATTTAAATTATAAATTTAACATTATTTTACTTAAAAAAAAAACTAAAATGGTATGTGAAAGTGTATTACAAGTGTGGTCTTTTAGATTGTCCAGCGGAGTTTTTTTTATTTTATAAAAAATATCAATTCTAAATTTCTTTATTTGAAAATAATAATAAATAATTATGGTAATTAGTATTCTTTATCAATTCAATACTTGGCTTTTTTTTATCTACTAATGCTTCTTTTAGAATATTTTTTTTATCATGCATTTTGAACAAAGCTTGGTAACATTTCTTACAACAATTTCGATGTTTTTTGATATTGACATCAATTAGCTTAGAATTATCTTTTAACCATTCAGCTAAAATTTTATTTTATCTATATTTTATTTTCTTTGAGCCTGTCAAAGCGTCTTATTATTTTTATTGGTGAAAAATAAGTAATTTATTAATAATAAGTAATTTATTATTAATAAATTACTTATTTATTATTAAATTATTTATTAAAAAATTATTATTAAAAATAGTAATTAATTAATAATAAGTAATTTTAGTTAATGAATTAGTATAAGCCATTTAAAATATTGACTCAAAATCTTTAAAAAAAAAATTTTTTTTGGTATTCATGCAGTTATCTTTGTGTAAGACTTAACAAAATAAAACAAAATGCGACATGCTATTTTCCACTTTTTTGCCTAGAATAAAATGCTTAATTTTTTTTAAAATTAAACAAATTCAATCATATTGATGCTTATTTTTTTTATCTTTTTCAAAAATTCAACATTTAATGTCGCATTATGTTTCTATTTTTTTATAAGATTTTTTATTTTAGTTAATTTATCAAAAAAGCAGTAATTTTTGTTCAATTTTTATTGAATTTAACAATACCAAAATAGCTGATTAAATATGTCTTAAAAGCAAGTAGTAATTGGTTCATGTAAACTAAAAAAAATTCATCAAAGAGATTGTAAAAAGGAATTTTGATCTTTGAAGTTATAGTTATTTTAATTTCAACACAAACGTCTCCATATTCTCTCAAAAAATGAATCAAATCTAATTTATATATTTCATTTAATTTGTAAATGATCAAATTTTTTGATCCGATGCTTGTTGGTCATTAATTCCGCAAGTTCTTAATCTCTTTTCGTTCTAAACATTTTTTTTTCAATGAAAAGATCAGCATAAAAGAAAGCAACTCTTTTAGTTTTATGAATTATTCACTATCAGTTTTGCAAAAATTCGAAAAGCGCTCCACAATCGCTAATATTGAAATGATGTCAGAACTTATCAATAACATAACCGATATTAATGCTAGAAGTGAACAATTTGATGCTGTACGTAATTTAATTTTATAATCTTTTTTAAAAAAAATTACTAATTATTAAAAGGGAAAACTGGAAGCAGATATTTTTGTAATTTTATTAAGCGAAGTTATTGAACAAGCGAATTTTTTAAGAGCTGAAAAACTATTGAATTCTACTCAAAAGTTTATTAATTTTGAATTTTAAACTTAAATTTTTAACTTTTTTGTAAATAGAATTAGCCAGACCTTCGAAAGATTTATAACTAAATCTACTATTCCCGAAAAGTATGTAATTAAAACAGAAAATTTAAGTGTTCTTAGTTTTAAAATCAATAAATCGGAAACAAATGTAAATGGATTTGTAAAAAAAGTCAATTCAAGTGAGATGAATCTGATTGATAGTTTAATTGATTCTGACCATATTCAAGCAACAGCAGCTTTGCAACTGAATCTAACTAATTTGATTAATTCTAGTACTACATTTTGTAATTTTTATAAATTTAACAAACTTTGTAAATTAAGATGAATCGGCTCGGATTTCCTATGCGGTTTACGAGTCTTCAGTTCTATTTGATCTTGATTCATCAATAATTCAAAAGATTGAAAATTGTTCTAATATTAATACCAGCCAGATAATTTCAAACGTTGTTTCAATCAGCTCAAATGAAGTTATTTCAAGTGACGAGACATTTGTTTTTGCCAAATTCAGAACATTAAAAGTTAGCTTTAATTTTATTTTAATTAGTGAAAAATTTTAATTAAAAGATTTTTTTTTTCCTTTTAAACTTTGAATTTTGGAGCTAAGGGCAATAAATAAGAAAAATTTTTTTTTTAAGTCAACTGAATCATGTGTTAAAAATTTAACTGGAAGAGCCAAATTTCAATGCGTATTCTGGGACTTTGAAAAATCTAAGTGGAACACTCAAGGATGCAGTTATCGTTTGTCAAAAGAAAGTTTACATACTTGCCAATGTAATCATTTGACCAATTTTGCAATTTTAATGGTAATTTTTTTTAAATAGCTCTTAAAAATCAAAAAACTAATTTTATTTGAAGAGTTTAGATACAGAGACGATATCTTGTGAATTTTGCAACACTTTTCTCAGATTTTTAACCTATATGGGAAACATAATGAGTATGGTTGGCTTATTTTGTACAATTGTAATTTATTTATTCGACAAAATAAAGTATTCTAACACAATCTGTTGATCAATGTTTATAAAATTAAAATTATTTTAAAGACGATTTGAACAGCGCGTAAGCTCAAATGAAAAAAAATTCAAACTTATGTTTGATTATTATATTGAAATATTAATATGTTTAAGTTCAAGTTTATTTCTATTGAATTTATTTTTTTTAATATTCAGCTTATTAAAATGGAATAAATATCCTATTTCATGTATTTGCATTGGAGTTTTGCTACATTATTTTCTTCTAAGCTCGTTTAGCTGGATGCTTTCTATTTCAATTCTACAGTATTTTACATTTAACCGAGTTTTTGTAACAATCCAGAATTATTTTATCAAAGCTTCAATATTTTCATTAGGTAAAATTTTTCTTTACAATCAATTTTTAAAATAAAAAATTTTAATAAAAGGTGTTCCTGTGGTTCCTATATCAATTATTTTAGGCATTAATTGGGAGCTTTATAAGCATCCTAATTTAACATGTTGGCTGAGTGGAAAAATTGCGATATTAGGTGTTGTTGTTCCTTTAACAGCTATTATCCTAATCAATCTAATAATTTTTGGATTGATAACAAAAAACCATTGCAAATTTAGAAAAATATCAGAAACTAAAATGGAATCAAAAAATAAAAATGTTATAGTAAGCACTAGCTTTTTAAACATGGGAATTACATGGAGTTTGGGTCTGATTATGCTAATAGATATGGGAGAATATGTTCGTTTGGCTTTGGCTTTAGTTTTTTGCTTATTAAATGCGTTCCAAGGATTCTTTATCTTTTTTGTTTATATTATTTTATCTAAATCGAGAAGAAAAATGTTTTTGAAAAAATTTGAAAGTCTAAAATTATGTAGAGTTATTTTGGGAAGCAATGACTTGGATGAAAATTCAAAAAAGACTGAAGTTACTAGGCAAACAACTATAGAGCAAATTTCGATTTGATTAGTAGCTATTTATAATTTTTTGGAAATAAATTTTTTTTTAACATGATAATAATTTTGGATTCAATTATTTTAGTCTGGAACTTTTTAAATTTTAGAATAAGGAAAGCTCTTCTAGTTTTTAGTGTTTAAGTTAAAGTTTGGAGCAAAATTGGAGATACGACAGATGCTAAATCTAATGCTTAAATATATTTTCTACAAGGATGGAAAATAATTTTATAATTTTGTCTGAACAAACTCCTGAATAAAACATGATGAGTTTAGAGCTAAAAGTAAGTGATCAATCGCTTATTGTTGGATAGATGGGTGATCGTCAAATATGTCATTCAAGTAGATTTAAAATTGAAATTGAAAGGTGTGATAGGAATAAAGATGTTTATTAGACAATAGAGACTATTTTTGGAGATGAACTCTCAAAAATTAGGTGTCAGAATTTATAACCTTTAAAAAAAATTTTTGACGCATCTTACTTACATCATATTTAAAAAAATACCACTGTGAAAAAAACCTAACAAGCTTTTTTTCCACTCTTAAACGGCTTTTGAAAAAATAAATTAACTTTAAACTTGAAACTTTGAAAAATTTCTACAAAGAAAAATCTATATTTCACACCTGATACAAAGTCGGAAAGTTAACTCTGAAAAAAATCCAAGAACATGATAAAATAGAGCTATTCAAGAGCAGTTTTGTTAATTTGGCTCTTCCATTTTTCGGTTTATCCGAACCTGTTGCTCTCAAAAAGTCGAAATACTATGAAAATGAGTTTTCGCTATGACAAAATTTAACAAAATTAATTGTTTTTGGGACCGATCTGAAGTAAAAGGCGAGATGACTCTCAAAGAGTTCATTGATTTTTTTAAGAGAAGCATTCTTTTCGGTTTCTGGATAGAAAAAAGCTCGCTGAACGTTTGAATATGTCAATGTCGCAAGTCGTTGAGACAGTGAGCAAAACCTGATCATGTAGATGATTTGGTATTGGAGTTGTGCTGCAATGATACTGAAGGAGAAGATTTAGAAGTCTCTTATGTTAAGTACATCTTGCCAAAAAGAAAGTAGATAAAAATATTAGATATTATTTTGTTTTTTAATTATTAATTAAATTAATATAATTTCAAGAATTTTTTTAAAATATTTTGAATTGAATCGATGCGAGTAATTTCTTGGACTTTTTTTGTGATCGCAAAACGGGTCTTCTTAATTTGAAAAAAGATGGAAAATATTCAATAAGTCCAACAAACATTTATGTTAGCCTCTCAAAAAAAATGAATGCTATTTTATGCTTAATTTAAAAAAAAAGTTTAATTATTAAGTTTGAATAAACGTGTAAATTCAATTGAAGATTTAAAATTATTATTATAGATTTTTTTCTTTTTATAATTGCTATTATTTAAATTTTTTGAATTTGAAATGACTTAAAAAGTTTCAATTTTTTAATAAATTAGATTAAATTTAAAATGCTTTGGAAAAAAAAATTTAGCATTTGATTTTATTAAATTATAAAAAAATAATTATTAGGCTAGAACAATATTCTCAAAGTATACACAATTTTTAGAAATAAAAAATAACAAAAAATTGTTGATTTTAAAGCTAGGAAATCAAGGAACAAAAATTTAAAAAATAAATATCTCATTATAGACAGTTTTTCCTTATTTGTATTCATAATAATTATAGAAATTGCCCTCATTTTTTACATAACTTGAGCTTGAACAAATTCAAAAGCTAATCATTCACAACCAAATTAAGTCTAAATTTATACTTTTCTTAAAAAGTCATCAGGTCATCTAGTAGACATAGAAAAAATAGTCTATCATAAATTTAAAATTAAATAAAAATTTGACTTGTTATTTTATCTTATCTAACATTTACTTTGAATTTTTATTTTTATATATTTTTAATCTGAAGGAGCATTAACTTGATACAGATAAACAAATAAATTAAATCATTTAAAAATAGTCTGAATACCCAAATTTATTAAAATTACTTTCAAAAGTATTAAAAAAATGTATTTAAACAAACGCGATTAAACTTGTGATTTTTTCACGTTTTTAAGAAGTATTAAAATTAAAAAATTTAAAAACTGCTAAATGATACAGCGTTTTTATTTTGAAAATCTCTTTTGGAGAAATCGTATTTCAAATTTTTTTAGAGCAATTTTGGTGCTTTTTTATAAATTTTTACGATATTTTTAAAAAGATTTTATTTGACAAAATAAAAGTCTTTTGCTATTTTTTATGTTTATTACATGATTTAAAATAATTTTTGTCCTGTTGATAGAAACAACAGAGATAGGAGATAGAAACAATATATCGAAGATTTGACAAATATTTTATCTTTAATTTGTTTTTAATTTTCTTTTACAAAATTTTAAAATGAATCATGAAGATATCATTGATGAATCATTATTTTTGAAAAGAAAACAATAAAAATAAGTATTCATTTTTGATAAAGGTTTTATTTTCCAATTCCAGGTCTTAAGTGCTAAAGATCATTGAACTTTTAAAAAAATTGATAAAAATAGTATTTTTACGTTTCTAGACTTGAGACTTTAAAAAATTTATTAGATATTTTTAAAATTTAATTTTTATTACAAAATAATTTTATTTTCATTGAAATATATTAAAAAAATGAGTCAAATAAAATGGGGTGAAAAATTCCTCCGGTCTTTGAGTGTTAAGGTTGTTTAACGTGGTATTGTGACAGCATCAAGATCAAATCAAAGCTCGTAGAGTCAAATTAAGTCATAAGAATAGCATAAATAAATAATCCAACATTGTGCAACATAATCTTATAAATTTATGAAAATTACTGGTCAAATGTATTGTTGGGTTTATTTTAATATTTTGATTTAAAAAAAATAGTTTTAGAAAAATTAAATTTAAGGCTGGTTCATCTAGTTAAGAGAAAAAAACATATAAGAAGTGAGATATACATTCTGCTAATTATTTCCAATATTTAGGTTGCAAATCGGACAAATGATATGCAGGTAAAGTATCCTTAATCACTCTTTATTGATCATAGACAGTGTTCATCTCTTGAAAGAGTTTTAAACATGCGTCTCGTAGGATTATTTTTTCGCTTGTGTTACTAACACACAAACCTCTTGGTTAAATGGTGAGATTTTTTTTACTGTTAAAAGAGCAATTTTTCAAATTTCTAAAAAAAGGAGTTTTTAAAAAATCGAACGCTTTTCAAGGGTTAAGAAAAACGATTATAATTTTTTTCATAAAATATTTGTTTTTTTATTTTTTTAATATACCATTTATTTATTTTCAGAAAGTTTGTGATTTTTATTTTATAGACATACATAATTTCTATTGTAACAAAAAAAATCAAGACAAATTTTCGTAACTCTCAATGTAATGCAAATTAAACATCTTGCCAATTTATGAGAAATATTTAATTTAGTGCACAAAATTTCTCTAAAAATAAATTTGATTTTACACAAAAAATCCTATATAATGAATGTAGCTAGCTAGTGAAATTTATTTTTTTCCTTATCAAGCTATTGTTTGCAGAATTGAAAATTTCAAATTATAATATTTCAAATATATGGATTGAAGTCTTAAGCGAGAGAATGAAGTATAGAGCAAATGCAACAATGAAAAAAGAATAATCAAAAATTTTCTATATACTACGCATTTTCATTTTGGATTTTCATTTTTTATTATTAAAATCATTCAAGTTGCTTAACTAATTTTTTTCTCTCATTGACTCATTAGCAATCAGTGACAGTCAAGAGCAAAATACAAACGCATTGATATTTTTCAAAGCCGAATTAGTTGATTAATATCAATAAAAATTATGCTAAATAGCCATTGTTTCGTTCATGGTCCTCCAAGTTAACATGGCTGCTGATAGAAGAAGATTACAGGTTGAAATTGACCGAACCCTCAAAAAAGTCAATGAAGGTGTCGATGCTTTCGCCGATGTTTGGCACAAAGTAAATTTCAAAAAACAGCATAAATAGTTATAAGTAATTTTTTTTGTCTAGTTGTCAGTTGTGAGTAGTCGAACAGAAACGCCCAACGCTACAAGCATGAACCAAAAAGAAAAATATGAACAAGAGCTTAAAAAAGAAATAAAAAAATTACAGAGACTTCGCGAACAGATTAAAACGTGGCAAAGTTCAAGTGACATTAAAGACAAAAAACCTCTCACCGAGGCTCGAAAACAAATAGAAACTGTATGCAAAACAAACGATTATTTGTCCTTTACTTAATTTTTTTTGTTTAAAGCAAATGGAACGATTTAAAGTAATCGAACGTGAAACTAAACAAAAGCCGTATTCCAAAGACGCTCTTGGAAACACCTACAAATACGATCATCTAGATCTTGAAAAAGAAGAAATAAATCAATGGATCCAAACGTCAAATTCCAGATTGACTACACAAATTGAAGATTTGGAAACAAAATTGGAAGATCTAAATTCAAACAAGAAAAAACGAATGGACAAGGAAGTAAATAGAATTTTTTTGCTGTGATGTTTATGGTCAATTAAACTTTTTTTTTATTTTTTTTTGTTTAAATTAAAGAGAATAGAATCAACCAAGCATAGAATAGATGTAAACAAAAAATATATAGATAAATTGGAAAAAATATCTGAAATGTTGAAAAAAAATTTAATAAATGTCAAAAAAGTTAGTTTAATAAAAAATAATTTCTAATATTTTAATAAAAAAAAAATTAAATTAGGTTCAAGACATAAAAGACGATGTTGAGTATTATGTAGATAATAATGATGATTCGAATTTGCCTGAAAATTTAGATGAATTGGACATATTTGACAACTTGGATCTTGACAAATACGATGATTCAAATGGATCAAGTAATTTATTAACTTTTAAATAATTCATTTATACACGACATTTTTTTTTCTCCTTATTCACTCCTTGTGGAGCATAGGGTCATTACTTTTGATTTCCACTCAAGTCTATCTTTCGTCTTCACCCTTGCTTCTCCCCATGTCATTCCCATTTCGGTGAGCTCTTTCATGATTGTAAGCCCTCGATGGATTCTGGGTATACACTGGCCTAAGATATTGTCAAATGCTGAACTATACACAAGAACAAATTCAGAGCCATTAAGTCAATGCATTAAGAACAAAAGATTGCGATGGCTTGGAGATATACTTAGAATGAAAGAATACCAAAAAAGGCCCTTCAATGGACACCAAAAGGGCGACGTAAGGTAGGAAGACCAGCAGTAACATGGAGGTCAACAATCATGAAAGAGCTCACCGAAATGGGAATACACGACATCACTTTTTATTATTTTGATTAATTTTTGAGTATTTGAACTTTGTAAATAATTTGTTAATTTTTGATCATTTTTTAAAAAGCAATCTTCAAAATCAAAAGTCCTAGGATCATTAATTATTTTCTCATTTTACATTTTAAATTTAAAAATATTTTAAGAAGCTTTTTTTGAAATAACTAACTTTAAATTAAAATTGTTACTGAGCTTTAACACTCAAAAACCGGAGGGGTCTTTTGAACCCCTTTTGTAACTTTCTTTATTTGTTTTTTATTC
>PJRA01000325.1:152431-189348 GCA_016987375.1 Brachionus koreanus
TGACACAGAGGCTACTGCATCGAGTTGATCATCTACACTGCAAATTTTTTCCAGTCGAAACCGGTCCCCCATTTCATTATTTTTCCACCCTCAGCGGGTTTTGAACCATCGATCTTCTGCTTGCATGACTAACACACAAACCTCTCGGCTATAAGGGCTTTAGCAGCATCTTTGCTGCCTTTTATTCTTTTAAGGTGCCACAATGGACCAGTCCGTAATATCAACTTGAACGTCGACAATCTCTCGGTACTCGGACTCTGGAAAAGAGTAGGTGCAAAAGAAAAGAGTTTTAAAAAGTGGACAAGGTTCTACGCGACGGATAGAGACTCCTTGCACAAATGCATGTCTCTAATTTGCTCGTGAACTACATCCTGACCAATTTCAATTTAAAAGTCTCCTATGTCAAACTTTTCTTATTAATTTTAAAAAAAACGACTGACTTGTGGTCAGTCAACATTTTTATTTCTCACTCCCTCTTTCTAGTCACCCGTTTTCTTAGACCGTGTTTCGTTTCGACCACACATGCATTTTTACAAGCTTATCAAAGCTCTTTGGCTAAACGCCTGGCGTGGCCTTTAGCACTCCTCTTCTTAGTCTTTACTAGTTTTATTTTCACTCTCTTTAGAAATTCCAAAAGCATACTTTTAAAAGATTTAGTTAACTTGATCGAGACTGTCGAATCAAATATAAAAGGAGATTGATAAGTAGTAGTTAGGATTTTCGTTCTTCGTCAGGTTCTCTATTCCCATCCATCCAGACTTCGAAAGATCTGAAGTCAATGGGGATTAAGACAAATATCTCTCCGCTAAAATCATCTGGTGCTCGAGCAAGATTAATGCGCGACCCGTCGGATTTCTCGATTAATCTCAAGAGTCATCCTTAAATGAGAATTGTTATTCACGGGATTATGTTTATGCAGTAACCCCGTGGATTATAATCCCATATAAATTTACATTATATGCATATGACAGGGAAGAGATTCAAAAGAAATTCGACCTTTATTCATTATTCACCAGCACAAGCTCCAAATTTTGGATAATAAATACTTATTTTTTTCAACGGTGATTAGTAAAGCATTTTTTGATTTACCTAAGTCCAAATTTTTTATTAATTAAAAAATCAAAAATTATTAATATTTTTTTATTTTTAGGGTCAAAAAGTTTATTTTTGTACGACAATGTTTCAATGAAATGTCGTGATTATTTGCTTGGTTACCAAATTGTTTTTAATTACAGAAAAAATATTTGTAAAATTTTCTCTAATAATTTATCTTTTTTAGATAACCATTCTAATATTAAATTTAATGACACAGTCAAAATATAATAAATTAATTATTGTTATAACGTAATTCAATTAAATTTTCTAATAAAACCAGTATTTTAATTAAAAAAAATGTACTTATTTTAAAGTACATCAAACCTTATATAATGAATAATTCAGTATAGTATCCTTCCTTAGCTCTCCTTACTCAGGATCAGATATTTTAAGAATTTATTAATGTTTAATTCTAATTTCACATTATTTGAAAGTTATTTTGATATCTTGAATCAAAAATCTTAAAAAATTATTTAATTTTCATTGAAAAAAAGTAAAATAACGAGTCAAATAAAATGGATCAAAAAATGCCTGCGGTCTGAGCGCTAAAATGTCTTATTGATCTTTAAACAAATTGATCAAAAATTAGATAACTTTTCTTGATAAAAAGAAGTTACATTTGTGTTATTAAATTGCTTTAGTTTTAAGTTAAATTGTTATTTAATCAACACTTCACTTTCTTACAAGTAAATTTTAAATATTCAAAACTTTGAGTGTCTTGAATAAACTAACAAAAAATAAATTTGAGTTTAAAATATTTTTCAGTTATTTTCAACTCTAATTTTTAAGTTTTTTGATTATTCATTAAACTAATTTTACAAAAAACTCTTTAAAAATCAGAAAATATAATAAAACTAATATTGACTAGTTATAGATAGTGATGGAAAAAAATGTTCATAAAAATAATGCTGATTAAAACAGAATTATTTAGATTAATATATCATTTGAATCAGTTAATATTATTTTGGACAAGATCCTTTTACTGAATCATCTTTTTTTAATCTAAAAATTGTTTATTCTTAATAATATTAAAAATGAATATAATTTTTTTAATATCACTAAAGATTAATTAAAATTTTAATAGTTTGAAGTTTTAACTCATCAAATTTATTTATTTATTTTAAAATTATATAAATAAAGTATATTTAATATTTGTTTTCTCTAAAGTAAATATAAAGTGCTAGATTATAACCTATTTGAATTTGTATTATTATGGAAATCATCCTATTTTAAATTATGTTTAAACATGAAATAAATGTCAATTTTAGCTAATCTAAGTTTCGAAAAAAAATTAATCAATTATTTAAGATAATAAAAAATTAAAGTCATAGATTTTTTTTTATAAATTATAACCACCAAATGATTTAAATTTAAAATTTTTATTTTCCATTCAAATATTTGAAATAGCTTTTTACCTTAGAAAATAAGTTGCGTAGCGATTTATGTCAGATAAACGCACTTCAGAAAATATTTGAACTCTAGTTTAGAATTTTTTTTGTTCAGCTATTTGAAAAAATTCAATTTCTATGTTTTTGATTAAAAATTGCATGAAATTAAATCCTCTCTGAATTTTAATTCTCCAAGTAAATTTTTTATTCGATAGTAAAATTCAGACTAACCCTAAGCATTTTTATTCAATAGAGTTAAATAATTAAAAATTTGATTAGGTCTTATTCTAGATTAATTTTTCAGGATTTTTTCGATTGTCCACAATACCTTTAATGGAATTCAATTTAATAATAATAATAGTCAATATTCTACGGTCAAGTTTAGTTTAATTTTATGATTCTATTTTTAATTTTTTAGATAAGAAATAATTAATCATACTTTGATAAGTTTTATAGCTTTTTTGATTAAGGAAAAGCCATTCCATCATATGAATTTTTGAAATTTAAACCTTTGTCGTCATCAAATAAACAAAGGCCAAAATTTTTCCTATAAATAATCAACAAACATTATTTTTACCTTGTGTTTACTTCAGTTAACTGGCTGTCAAGTGCATTTAAAAATTAAAAGTTTCATATTAAGAAATAAAACTATTAAGAACTAAGGGGTTTATAATATAAATATTGAAAATTATTGAAATTGTTAAGAAAAAGTTTTGAGAATAGTTCGAGACGCGGACAAGATTCAAAAAAATGCTTTTTATGTGTGTAGGTTTATGATGCGAGATAAATAAAATTTATTGGAAAATTGCGTCGTAATTTGCTTTCTTTTTTTTGCCAGGTTTCATTTAAATATAGCAATTATATTACTCGCGTTGGGTTTTAACATTTTTTCTGAAATACTTATCTCCATTTAATTCCAAGTTATATAATTTAATGTACATTTACTCATAATTATATATTCTTTTATTTTTAAAATTTTTTTAATGTTAACTTTGGGCTAAATTGAAAAAAAAAAGCCTCAAGAAATTAATGTTTGTCTAAACATTTATTTTACCAATATTTTGTTTGAGTTAGAAAATAAAAGAGAAAACAAAAAAGTTTCTTAAAGAAAGTAGAAATTTATAAAATTGCTTTATAAAAGGCTTGTTTAATAAGAAAAAAATAACACTCAAGTTAGAAAATTCAAAAAGCACATTTTTGAAAATTATATCTTATTTGATGGAATCATGCTAGGACTATTTCCATGGCAAATGAAAAAAATCTTAGTTTATTAGATTGATTTCCTTTATTTCAAGAGCTTTGTTGTAGATATTGAGTCAACTTTTAAATCTTAAGTACATGGGTACGTAAGGCTTTTTCCAAATACTTAATCTCAAAACCTGGGCATTTTCCTTGATCACGAGGAACAAAGACTTGATGACTAGTATTTGATTGCTTACAAACAATCGATAAAAGCCCAGACATGTTGTAAAAATGGTTCAAAAAATAGTATTTAATTGACTGCATGAATTTAGATTAATTGATGAAATTTTAGAATTTTTACTTTGTTTTTTTTTGTTTATTTGAGCAATTTTTTTTAATTCTAAATAAAATTATTTCTTAATTGACATTTAGAAACTAAGATTTAATTAGAATGAGTAACTTTGCCAACTCTGATTTAAAAAACTTCAAACCGTTGTCCAAGCGTCAAATAAATAAGCTAAACAGACGTCGAAACGATGAAAATGAGTTAGAAGATGACAACAAATCAATTGCGCTAAGTAGTGATTATTCATCCTTTTTGACTTCATCTACCAATATCACAGGAGAGTCAATTGATTCGAACAATGAATTCGATTTGTACAAGCATGATGGCTCTCTGGTTTACATAAAACAAAAGTACAAAATGTATTTAGATTGGCTTAATGAAAATTCCAAGACAAGCAAGCATAAACGTGGACACAAGCAGCTCAACTGGTATAGCTATGAGAAACACTTTCACAAAAATGAGTATTTAAGATATTTGAAAAGTGCTTCGGTGGAGGAAGAGAATGAAAAGAAAAAGTCAAGCAAAAGCAGGCCAAGATTCGGTTCGACAAACAGTTTAAACTTATCAAGTGAAAGTAGCTCGTTTGTCGCGGCACCGATCGAAATAGAACCAGCCGAATGCAAGGAATTTAAACCAAAGGGAGTCAAATTTGAAAAATTCAACAAGTTTGCTTCTGGATCTTTTAATTCGTCTATTTCTGCCGGAAGCTTGAAGCCTATTTTGAAAACAAGTCAAACTAATGATTACCAAAATCCATACATCAAAAACAGACTAAGTGCCAATTCGAAAAAAAAAACCTCTCAAAACCAGGTTAAATTTCCGCCCATTTTGGTTCAATGCAGTGACGATTTTTATGCTGTTTTAAACGAATTAGAAAAAGAAAAGCTTGTTTAATTTAATTTTAAAAAATATTTTGTGTTTTTTATGCTCAAAAAATTCCAAAGAGTCCATGCCATATTTACAAGCATTTCTTTTTTTTTTCTTAAAGAGAACCAAAGTTCTCTTTATATTTGTTTGTGTTTGTAATAAATAATTTTTTTTGTAAATATTATTTAAATTTAAATAAAATTCTTTGCATATTAAAAGAAATGTAATAGACGCTTTTAATTTACCTAAAATTAACCTAAATTATTTTTAATTTTGCTAAATGAGGATTTTAATGTAATAAGTAATTACCAATTCAAATAATCATAAATAAAATGTTTTTCATTTATATTTCATATATTTTAAATTAATTAGTTTACTTAAGCTGGAGCGTCAATATTAACTCTTCGAGGCAAAAAATTTATTCAATTAATTCATTAAAATTTTAAGAATAGAAGAAAATTTAAAAACATTAAATTAAATTTTTCTATTTATTCAAAAGAGAGTTTGACACGATATTATACATTTTTACAGAAAAAAAAATTTTTTTTAGCTTTGATATTTGATAGAATAAACATTAAATTTTTTTCTTTTGCTTTAATTTATAGATTGAACAAAAAAATTAAAATTCATTAGTATTTTATGATAAAAGTAAATTCAATAATCGAATTTAAATTAAAAACTATTTCTAAAAAAAAACAACGAGAAAATTTTTTTTCTTCTGCCCCTTATCTGAGACATAAAATAAATATTAAAAGATAAAAAAACAATAAATCTTAAAATTAAAATGGATGCCTGAAGAAAAAAGACATAGCTTTAATGACAATTATATAATTTATTTTATTTGAAATGAAAATAATAATAGAATTTTTATCTCAGTATTTTATTAATTTCAAATTTCTTTTATTTTTAAGTATTATATTAAAATAAGTGCATTAAGATAGTATCATAAAATTTATTTATTGTCAATTCTAAGAAATTAATTACCTTAATAAAAAAAAAAATTTCAATCAAAGATTTTTAAAGCTATTAAAATCTGACAAAATTCTTATTTAACAAGCAAGGGCGTATCAATTTTTTCAATATAAAAATAAATCTATCATAATTTTTCTTTACTAAAAACTATTTTTAGTAAAAAAAGTAATTGTTATTATTTACTTAAAACATTTTTGTTTTTTTAAGCTTTTTTGGGTTTTTTAGATAAAAATTAAAAAAAATAAAGCTTTTAGTGTAGAAATTTCTAAAATTATTTTCAAATTTGTTTTAGCAAACTTCAAAATTAGATTTTTTTAATTTGAAAATCAAAATCTCACTTTAATTCAATTGATTCATCATAAAATCTGCTGTTTAATACATTTAAATTTTTAAAATAAATGAAAATATCGGGTTAAAGAATATTTTATTTTTAAATTTGACAAAATATATCTATATATTAATCTAATTTTTAATATAAATTATCTTTTTAAAATCGTCAAATTTTTAAAATTTTAAAATCTTAGAATTAAAAAAATAATTAGCATCAAACCATTAATTCATTTCGAAATTGAGATTTTTTGCTGGATAAAAGAAACAATTTAACTTTTAGAAAAATAAATATTCTTAAAAATTAATATAGAGAAGTAAAGTGAAAAAGGTTTTTTTTCTTTTATTTATAAAAAAAAGAATTAGTAAGCTATTATTCAAATATAAACCATTATGTTGTGTTGAGGTTTCAAGTGGAGGTGCTTGAACCAACGGTTATTTTTTATATTTACTGTTGAGGTTTTAAATAAAAGACGGTTTTAAGGTTTAAACATTTTATTCGAGACAATTTTACTACTTAACAAGAGAGAATATAACAATAATAATAAAGAAGAAACGATATTATAACAAAACATGTTTCACTAGTCCTTAACCGAAGTTAAGTACTATTGAAACCATGCTATTAGAGTGAGGAGCTACGGTTTAGTCCGCAACAGTTGCTTGAATTTTTAGCCATCTTTTATAAAGTTCGATTCTTCTCTTGTATCATTCACGGCTTTTGAAGCCAAAAAACTCATTTAACCCTTTTTCAACCTTAAAAATGCTGTCTTCAAAGAAAATGAGGCACTTAGGTAATAAGATCGTAATCCCCAGTAAACACAAAAGCTTTTAATTGGAATAACTTTTTTTAGTTTAAGTACAAATCATTTAAAGTCTTAAATGCTTTTAATCTATTTAATAAATCAGAAAATATTTTTATAAAAAGTTTGAGTTAGTAAATTTTTTTAATTGCCAGCTAAATTTAAAAATCAAAATATATAAAAAACATTTTAAAAATGTATACAAAATTTGTCTATTTTCTTAAAATATTAAAATGGAAATAAAGAATAAAATAATTTTTTTTAAAATCTAGCGTAATAAGACACTTTTATGCTTAATTTGATCTGCAAGGCAGAAAATAAATCAAAATAACTTTTAAAATTTTAGTAAGCATTTCCTCAGATATTCTTTACATAGAAAAAAATTTAAAGATATTTTCTTCAAATTTCTTAACCAAAATATTTTTTCGAAAAAATCTCTACGATTTCTTTAAAAAATAAAGAAATGATAATGAAATTTTAAAGATCGTTTAAAAACCTTCAATTATGAGTTGACTGGGTCAGAAAGAGAAAAATCTGAGCTACATGTTGTTTTAGAAAGAAGTTCCTTTCCTTCCGGCTTTTCTATTTTTGTCAGCTGTATGAAATCTAGCGTTATCTTTAAGAGACTGACTTTCCATTTGGCTGACCAAATATCGTTGATTTTAATGTTCTTTAGTCGTTTGATAATTGGCGATTACTAAGCTTGATTTCTCTCACAATCGTACACAAAGCATTCTAATCGAGAATTGCTTGTCTACATGACACTTTCTTCCTCTGAAGGCTCGTGCCATTCTTAATCTAAAGACATTTTGATAGATAGGTGAAAAAGAGATAATAAATTCAATAAAATGATTTTAATACTTTTTTTTTAAATAATAGGTTTATTGGTTTGACAAGAAACCATTTTTTTAATCCCGTTGAGAATTAGATTTAATATTTCCGTCACTGCCAATAACAACAGAGTCGGAATGTAAAACCTTAAAATTGAATATAAAAGCTTAATTTTACCTTATTTTAATAAACAAAATGATAAATTTTATATTCTATTACTCTTCTTTTAAAAAAAAGTTGACATGTTTAACTATTGACTTTTTATTCATTTTTTTGACAAATTAATCTGTTGATAATTTCATTGTTGACAACATAAATTCGCTCTATTTTAGCTGCTTGGTTGATCTTGTTTTTAAATTTTGAATTTGATGGTATCTTATCTGGTATTGAAGCATTTTTTATTTAAATTATCTTATCAATCGTTTATTGTAATTAAGATCAGAATAAGTATTTATGTATAAGAAATCAATCCAATTTAAAAAAGAGATAACGAATTTTACAAATTTTTTAAAAGCTTATAATTTAATAAATAAATAAATTTAAAATGTAATTATGACCTAAAATTGAGAGTGCTATTTTTTTCCCAAATTTTAAACATTTTTAGCATATCCAAAATTTTCTTTATTATTTAATTTACCTGAAATTTACTATTTAAAATAGACTCGTTGGGATAACTTGATGAATAATAATGAAAGATGGGTTTTTAGTGATTAAAGATTAAGACAAAACTAATGATGTGTTCGCGAGAAGATCAGATAGAAAAGCCCAAAAATAATACGAAACAGAATAATGGGAGGTCATTACAAGGACAAACAGATAAACTAATCAAGAATGCAATAGAACAAATCATTAAGAATTAGAAAGATTTATTTATACTATCTACATATTTCGTGTTTTTTTGAAGATGTCAGTTTTGATTTTTTTTTTTACTACCGTATGCTAATATTTCTTTAGAATTTAATATAAAAATAATTTTTTTCAAATACAAAGATGTGTCTATTGAAAGGAGAGACGGTTAGCACTCCCCTTGACAAGGACGGAATAGATCTTCTGATCTATAATACTAAAAATGGCTGAGGCACAACCCTGAAAAGGGCAATCAGTCATTATTTTTTAGTTTTTTAACAAAATAATCAAGACATAATTTATGACATGTCTATAAAAAATGTTGAAATTTTATTTTAACTTTAAATAAAACAACTAAAATGGCCAAAAATTTGCGTCAAATTCCAATAACGTGTAGTGGTCACACGCGCCCAGTGGTTGATTTACGCTTTAGTGATATAACTCCACACAGTTATTTTATAATTAGTGCATGTAAAGATGGTTTACCGATGCTAAGAGAAGGTGACACAGGGGACTGGGTTGGCACTTTCGTTGGTCACAAAGGCGCTGTTTGGGGCGCCACAATAAATAAAGATGCAACTCGTGCAGCTACTGGAGCAGCAGATTTTACTGCGTATGTGTTAATTTTATTTTCCTAATTATTTAATTTCTAATTATTAAAGAAAATTATGGGATGCTAAGTCTGGAACTGAAATTCATTCGTTTTCCCATCGGCATATTGTCAAAAGTGTTGACTTTTCCTCGGATACCAACTATCTTGTTACTGGGTGCAATGATAAAAATCTTAGATTATTTGACTTGGAAAATTATGCAACAGAGCCTAAAGTTTTTTCAGGACATAATTCAAATATCAAAAAGTGCATTCTAGTGGATGGATGTAGAAAAATAGTTAGCATTTCTGATGACAAAACACTAAGGGTATGGGACACAGTTTCTAATTGTCAAACTACTCTTTTGACTTTTGATGATATACCAACTAGCATTGAGCAATCCAGAGATGGTCAATTATTGATTTTATCCCATGGAAATTCTGTTGAACTATACGATTTAGATAAAATGGAAAAAGTTAAATCTTATTCAATTCCAAGTGTAATTAGCGCCGTTTCAATTAGTCCCGATAAAAGCTTATTCGTTTGTGGAAGTGAAAATTTTACTCTGTACAAATATAGTATAGAAACTGGAGCAGAAATAGGTATTTTATTTATTAAAAAAATTTAAAAAAATCTATTTTATTTTTGCTTCTAGAATCATTTAAAGGGCATTTTGGACCAGTGCATTGTATACAATTTTCTCCTGATGGCGAAGTTTACGCAAGCGGCTCAGAAGATGGAACATTACGTTTGTGGCAGAACACTATTGGTAAAACTTATGGTTTATGGAAACTTATTGACTCAGAAGAAACAAATAACATTAATACTGTTTCGTAATTTCCATTCAGTTATTTAAAATTATTTTCCACTTTTTAAAAAAGAGTAAAACATGAAAATAAAGTTAATATTTTATAAATTTATAATTTTTTGATATTTTATTTTTGAAAATTAATTGAATGCACTAAAAAAGACTAAGCATACAATTTTGAAAACAGATAAAAATTTTTCATAAAAGAAAATATTAAAATGATATTTTTATTCTATTATTTTTTTAAAGACAAAAAACTTAATTTTAACTAAAGAGCTTTTAGTCAAAAAGAGCGGAAATCACACTACTTTGGAATGTCATTAATTAAATAGCATTCAAATTTTTGATATGTCAAACATTTCATTTGAATTTTCTTTTAAATTTAAAATAAAATGATCGAAAAAATCAGGGCAAAATGTTTATCTAAAAACACAGTAGAAATTTTCTTGACTAGATTTTCTCTGAAATTGCTTTTTCATTTAGTACATCTTTCTTTTGTTAACAAGGAAATATTTTTTATTAACATCTTATTTCCATATTCCCTTGAAAAAAAAATCTCTCTCTAAGATACCTATTTTTAAGGGAAATAAACATTTTATATGCTGAAGTTGTTCATTAAAAGGAATGTCAAAATTACTTTACTTTATCAGAATCGAAACTAGTACTTAAAATACTTTTGAAACAAAAAGAAAAATCATTTTTAAAAAATTTTTTGCTCTCGATATTTATCTTAATTTTATTTTATCCTAAAAGGAAGCAATTATTGTAACCTAGTTGAATATAAGTTTTTAAACAAATTTTGAAAAAGCATCAATTATCAACTTGACAAGCAAGAACCAAAAGTATTGATATCGAGAGTATAAGTACTGAGATAATTTTACAGAATTTTGGCGATTTTTTTTTAAATTTTAGATTACTAGCACTAAAAGGCCAGAGTGGTTTTTTGAACCCTTTTTGTTACTTCCTTTTTTTGTTTTTATTCAAAAAATTTAATTATTTTTATTTTCATTGAAAAAAAGTAAAAAAATGAGTCTGATAAAATACTTTAGAGTGTTAAATTCTTCAATATATTATTTTAAAGAATTTAAAATTAGCTATCAAAAGTATCTATTTTGTTAATTTGCCTTTTTACATTCTTAGAAGTTAAGTAATTTCGACATCCCTATTCATTTATAGTGCACAGCGTAAGTTAAAAAACTCGAATAACTAAATACTAATAGATCCAAAATTCTGATAGGAAATTAATCTTTATGTTTTAAAACTTTTCTATTTATCAATTTTAGCATATCTTGACATTTTTAGTTATAAAATTCTTCATATTTAGACTTTGCAAACAAACATTGGAACGATTTTTTATTATTTTTGATAAAAATCAGAGACATCTTTTGAATTCTAATAATATCAAGAACTTATTATGCAGTTTTTTGTGTTGATATGAATTCAGTAGAGCATTTTCTTTTTTATTTCATTAAAAACTCGATTTAAAAGAAAATAGAAAAGTTTTTTTTTAATTGATTTATATTTATATTAGAACGATATTAGATTTGTATATATGAACATTAAGGTTATGGATAATTCAAAAGAAAGGATTTAACTAAGTTACGACAAATCTTCCAAGGGGTCTTCTATCTTATCTAGCAAAAGTTAAAATAGTTCTTTTCAAGAATATTTGATTTCATTCTTTAATTTATTTTAAATCTAAAATTTAATTAATTCAAGATAAAATGAATGCATTTTTCAAGTAAGAAATGTAAAATTGGCTAAACACAAGTCAAATTTTTTTGATATTTTATCGATTTTTGATAGACTTAACAATTCAATAGAATCGAATGATTTACTAAATAATTTGATTTTATTCCAATAATGTGTAAAAGATGTAAAGTGTTGTAATAATTTAACTATAAAAAACAAGGAAATTAATGATATTTTATTTTTTTAAATAAGAGTACAGTTACTTTTGTAATATAAATGAATCTTATTTTTATTTTTCAATAAATTTTAAATTATTCGAAAGTCACATCTAAAATCTTAAGTCTAAAATCTTTGAAGTAAAAATATGACTTTAAGCCAGGTTCAAACTAATTGTTTTGTTAAAATCAAAACGAATTTTGAAGTTGAATTAATTCAAATCAGCGTTCTTTCCTTTTTTTATAATCTAATAAAATAAAATTTTATTGATTTTTAAGCATTTAAAGTGTTATATTTTTTAATATAAAATTTTCCTATGAGAATTTTTTGATTTTTGGCAAAAATATATTTATCGTTAAGATATAATAATTTGCATCTTTTCATAAAAAGTAAGAAAATAATTATTTATATTTAAAAAGCATTGAAAAACTGTGACCGTGCGTTTTATTTGACAGCTTTCAATAAAAATCTAATGCGCTTCTCAGTTCCTTTTCAGTGTCAAAAATATAAATTAAAAATCCATTTATAATGAGCTAGCTTAGCTTAGCTAATTAAAAAATCAATATTTTTTATGATTAGTCTATTTTTCTTCTAAAATTGAAATAGGTTTTGGTTTTTTTTGTTTTTAAAGCAATGTATTAAGATAATTTAATAACCTACTTATCATCAAAATCTTCTTTAAGGAAAAAGTTATGGGCCAATCATGCCGAAATAGATAAGGTTGATAAGGCAGTATAGGCAGCATTTTTTATTTTGCAGAATGATTTTAATTAGGCGTATCGCTTGAAAATAATAAAAAACCCAATAAAATTTGATTATAACATTTTAAATCTGATTTTTATGTCTGAAAGCTAGATTAAAAAGTTTTTTATTTATTCAGACAATAACCAACTGAATTCTTAAAGTTTAAATTTAATCAATCAATTATTATTAAGAGCTATTTCCTGTTTTATTTTCCAAAGATTATTTTCTAAATCTTTATTTCAACAACAATGGTTCTAAAATCAATTGTTTCCTTTATTTCAGATAGCAATCCGAACCTAGAAATTAAAGATGAAGCTGACAAAGAGGGTTTTAGAGAAGGAATTAAATTTCATTAATATTCAGGTATTTGTTAGATAAAAACAAAAATAAAGACAAATATTTATTTTATGATAAATCTTTACATTAAATATCGATTAATCGATTAAAATATAAGTTATTTTCGTTTGAAATAATAATTTTAAAATGCGCATTTAAGCTTCTTTAATTAAGAATTTTTTTATCTTTTAATAAAGACTTATCTTTTATCTTTATTTTTTTTTAATTTATTTTCAAAATCTAATTTAGGAAGCAATTAGAAAAAAATTAAATATTTTTGTTTTCAAAATGTTTTATAAAATAAAAATAAAAAAAAAGACTTAAAAAATTAATTTATTTATTAGTTTTTTAAAAGAAAATAAAAGTATAGAAAAAAGTTTATTCGAAATTTTTTTCAAAACTTAAATTTTTTAATAATTGAAGCCTGCCATTACACAATAAATTAGCTAAGTGTTTTTCCTAGTTTAAAGAATCAAGACAGATTTGCATAATGTAAAAAATTTATGAAGAATATTTTACAGATAAAACTAACTTGTTTTTAAAGAGCCTTATCGATCTTAATTTTTTAGATACAAAAATCAAATTAAACTAAAAATAGGAGTTATAAATTTAATCTTGTTTAATGAAATCTAAAATTGAAAACAACAATCGAACCAGGCATATAGAAATTAAAATCAAAAATAAGAAGACTTTGCTGGAAAACTAGAAAATCAATGCCTAACAGTTCATTAATAAATCCCATACTTAGCAATCAATCAGCTCAAAATGAAAACATAAAAAAAAATTCCACTTATTTAATCAGAGCTAATAGTCAATCTTCAAGTTCATCAAAAAATTCAAGATTAGTTTTTGAAACAACACAAAGAGGACGCCGTACAGATCCAAAGCAGATTGGATTTCGAAATTCACCAAGTTGGACACCTACTTCACGAAGACAATTTATCAAGCCGGTTCGAATATTTGACCAAGTATCGGACCAGTTTGCTTTTGACCGAAAACCGATAGTTTCAACAAGCACAAATTCGTTGTATTTCGATAATTTTACAAAAACTCGATCGATAAATACATATTTTACCAATTTAAATTTAAATCAAATAGATAATAGGAAAAAAGAAAAAAAAGATAGTGTGAAAAATCAAGCTTTAACAGAAACAAATTCAATGTCGTTAATAGAAGACCCACAAGGATATACTCAATTAAATCAGTATAAGCTAAAGGATGAAATTGGTAAAGGTTCATATGGAATAGTCAAATTAGCGTATAATAAAGAAGATAATAGAAATTATGTATGACTTCGATTTATTTTAAATTGATGTTAAATTAAAAATAATTTATTTCTAAGGCAATGAAAATGATATCGAAAAAAAAACTAATGAAACGAGCATGCTTAATAAGTAATATTATTTTGAATATCATAAAAAAAAAACAGTTAAAAATTTTAGAACTAATTTATCAATTTTGAAAATGAATCAAAATTTTATTTTTTGTTAACACTTTGAATTGATATTTATTTATTTATTCTATGCTGAGGCCAGAGTTGACCAATATATTAGTTGTACCGTCAAATAAGAAAAAACTGTATTTAGATAAAAATTTCTTATTTTTTTTTAAAAAAAAAGAATTAAATTGAATTTATATTTTTTACAAATCCACTATTTTCATTAAAAAAAAAATTCTAATTTTCCTTCAATTAGATCAAAAAACATCAGCGCTTCTAATAAAAATTTTTTAATTTAGTAAAAAAAAAACGTTTTCTTTTAAAATTTAGTTTTTATAAGAATTTAAATTTCAATATAATTTAGAGTTTAATCAAGTTTTTTAAATTTAGAACTTTTCAATAATTTTAGAATTAAAATAGTGAGCTAATACTTAAAAAAATAAGAGCTTTTTTATTTAAATCAAACGACAAATTATGTTTGATGAAGTTCTGCTTACACAGATCTAATTTAGTTATAGGTTTTGAAAACACTGACATAAAAATTAATAAAACAAGTATTTTATTTCCTTTTTTTATACCAAAAAATTTCATGAGGAAATAACAATAAAATAATTTTATTCTTGTTAGTTTGTTTTTGCCTAAAGACTTTATTTTAATATTAAAGGGCGAGCACCTAGTAGACAACAGTCAACAACCTCGTCAGAAATTAATCAACCACTTCAGCGTGTTTATAGAGAAATAGCTATTTTGAAAAAATTAGACCACCCAAATGTGGTCAAGCTAATTGAAGTATTAGATGATCCGAATCAGGATTATTTATGCTTAGTATTTGAGTTGGTAGAAAAAGGAAGTGTTCTTGATATTCCATGCGACATTCCACTTTCTGAAGAAAATGCATGGAAGTATTTTCGAGATCTTGTTCTCGGAGTTGAATACCGTAAACCTCTTATAAATCTAAAATTGAACCTTATGAATTTTTTTCTTAGTTCACTACCAAAAAATCATTCATCGTGACATAAAACCATCAAATTTGTTGCTGGGAGATGATGGCCACATAAAAATAGCAGACTTCGGTGTTTCGAATGAGTTCGATGGGGATGATGCATTAATTTCAAATTCATTGGGTACTCCGGCTTTTCTTCCACCCGAAGCAATCACTGAAAATAGCATTTCATGGCTTGGAAAACCACTTGATATTTGGGCCATGGGCATAACACTTTATTCGTTTGTGTTCGGTTTTGTAAGCAAATTCAGTATTTTTTGAATTAAAAATTTTAAAAATTATTCTTTAAGTGTCCCTTTCAAGATGAAAATATAGCATCTTTAAGGTCTAAAATATTAATGAAAAATATAGTCTTTCCAGAAGAGTAACTTTGAAAAATTTTTTCAAATAATTAACGATCAATTTACTTTTATTAACAGAATAGAAATAAGCATATTGCTAAAAGATTTAATTCTTAAATTGTTGAATAAAGATCCAACAAAACGCTTGACTATTGATAGAATAAAAGTGAGTGTAAAACAATTTTAATAATTGAAATAATTTTTTGTTTTATTTAGAAGCATAAATGGGTTACAAAAAGCAATACGTGTCTTCTTCTTTCGGATTTAGAATCGTCTCAGCCAATAACGGTAACAGAAGACGAAGTCAAAAATAGCATCAGAACCTTGTCTAAATTGGATACTTTGGTAGTCAATTTTGTTTCATTATTCAAAAGAAAAGAAAACTAATTAATATTTTTGTTTAGATCCTAATTAAAAGTATGATTAAGAATCGATCATTTGGTAATCCTTACAAAACAAAATCAACTAACAGTTCGCAAATAAATTAGATAAATACTGAATATATTGTTTCAGTTTAGTTTTTTATTATTCATACAAATAGAATGTGATTTGGTCTTACATTATTTAATTAAATTTTTTAATAAAAAATTGAGAAAACACTTGACTGTCTGTCTTTATATAATGATAAAATTATTTAAATATTATATTAAATTAAAAAATCAAAGAGACATTAAGAAAAGACTTGCTAAAGCAAAGATTAGTTAAATCGACAGATACTCTTTTTTTTTTTACATCCTTATATGTTCCTTGTGAAACATAGGTTCATCACTTTACCCTTGCTTCTCCCCATTTCGCTGATCTCTTTCATGATTGTTGACCTTCATGTTACTGCTGGTCGTCCTACCTTACGTCGTACTTGAAGAGTATATTAAAGGCCTCTTTTTGATATACTTGTTTTTGTCATTCTAAGTAAATGTTCATTTTAATTTCCTCACAAATCACCAACAAATATTGTTAATGCAATGAGCTATAAAACTTTAAGAAATTTGAAGACTTGGGATGTTTAATTTAAAGAAGAAATAAGAATATAAGAGTTGATTAAATTTAGCAAATTAAAAATAGTTAGTATTTTTATTACCACAGAGATCGTCAAATATTCTATCAGTTAACAGCATAGATTCTTTATGATTCAGATTTTAAATATATATATTTTTATTTTCAAAAAATTTTTTTTCTCCAAAAATTTTAAAATGTTAAAATTGAAATTAAGTCGAATTTGGCCTGAATTTTTACTATTTTTTCATTACACTTTGACTTTTAATTAACTCTGACGGCATTATCCTTTTAATTAATTTTCGAAATTTCGAAAATTAATTAAAATGGTCAACTGAACTTATCTTACATAATTAAGCAATTTATGGTCCTCACATGACCAAAAATTTTTTATTAGGTTGAAGATTTTAATGTAAACTGTAAATTAATAAATCTCTATCTCTAACCTTTAAAAGAATAAAATTTAATCAATTCAATTTTGAATTTATATTATGATCAAGAAATATTAAGAAATTTTGAAAATAATATTTATTAAAAATTTAAACTTTTTCAAAAAAAAATTATGCTGATTGCAAAGGTATTTTGTTTTTTTCAACAAGTCTAAGAAGGCGATTATGTTCTTTTTCATGGCTATCAAGTAAAAACTTGTCCTCTTTTACTCGTTCTCTATGAGTTAATAATTTGCCATATGTTTCCTCTCTATCGGCACTATACTAAAATTAACTTATTTTAGAAACCAATCGGGCTAAATTAAATTAATTTACTTTATCCAATTTTGATTTTTCTTTAAGTATCTTTTGTTCAAATTCCTGTTCTTCACTGTAGGACTTGGCAATCAAATCTTTAATCTGAGCAGCGTTTTGTTTCTTCATTTCAATCAATTGATCTTGAAGTTTTTTTAATTCCATATCTTTTTTTCGTCTCATAAACTCTGCTTCTTTTACTGATTTGTACAAATCTTGCTCAATTTCATCGTCCTTTTGAACCAACTTTTGAAAATGCTTAAGATGGTCTTCATGGTCTTTAGCCTGTAATTCAGTCAGCTTGTGAGCCGCTTTGTTTCTAAACAAAGTTTCATGTTCTTCAGTTTTTTGTATCTTTTCATTCAATGCTCGAGTGTGCAAGCTTTGTCTTCTATTAGTAATATCCTAATCAAAAAATGAGATAAAAACCCTAGTAAAATAATTATTTAAAAATACTTCGATTTTTTTTTCGATTTCATTAGCACGTCTGTCTTGTTCTGCAATCATGGCCACTTCATTTAAATTTCTTTGTTTTTGGTATATATTTTCAAGTTTATTTCTAGCATCAACAATTCTCCTATTAGCTTCACGTTGTCTAAGTGACCATTGGGCTTTTTCCAAATCGTTCTCGGCAGATAATCTTCTGCGAGTCATATCATAATTTTTTATATAATTACTTGTCTTAGCAATATTATCCTCAAGCTCTTTTTCACTATTCAAATCAGACTTTATTTGTTTTTCTCGGTTCTTATCGACCATTTTTCTAAAATCAAACAAGTCATTTTTGGCCTTTATTGTTTCCATATTAAGAGCTAATGCAATTTCAGCAACTTCTTTCTTAATTCTGGCTTCTTCTTCCTCCTTACGGCGAATTTTATGCTCAAAATCGTTGTGGAGAGTGTTAAGCTCGTTTTTTTTTATGTCCAATTCGTTCATTTTAAGTCTGTACTGCCTGGATAAATCATTACAAACAAGCAGCGTTTTGCGGCCCTTGTCTTTGGATTGCATCATTTGGTCGATTTTTTGCTCTGTTCGTTCTTTTGTTTTCTAAAAAAATTAAATTCTTAGCAATTAGGAAAAAAAATGCCGAAACTCGGGATCGAACCAAGGACCTTTAGATCTTCAGTCTAACGCTCTCCCAACTGAGCTATTTCGGCTTATATACATTTTAACTTACTTTTTCTTTTTTGTGTGCATTTTCAATCTCCAAAACTTTTCTTTCTTCCAAATTTTTTGCCAAACTTTTGTCAGCATCGAGCCTCTTTTTGCTAATTACTTAAAAAAAAGATGAAAAAAAAAAAAATTTATCACTGTGATGATTATACGTCCATCAAATTCCCTAACTGATTGTCGGATTTGACGCTGTTCTTTTTTGACGTCACCTTCTTCGCGCTTAAATGCTCGTTCTTCTTGTTTGCTTTGAATCATTTGATCTTCTATAACCTTTAAGTGCTTCTCATTTTTTTTCCTTCTCTCGACTTCTTGGCTCGCTAAATCGACCGAATTCAATTCGATACGAATATTGTTTCTATTTTGTACTCCAATGCCATTTTCGCTTGAAGAACGCCTTTTTTCTAGATATTTTTGTTTGAGATTTGCCCTATGTATTGTTTGACTAGAGTCAATATAACCATCTTTGCTAATATATCGACCAAATTTTCTTAAGATAATTTTGTTAAATTAGTAAAAAACAAAAAAAAAACTTAAATTTCAATGAGCCAAAAAATACCAATCTAGTAAAAATATATTTCTAGCCTTTAATCTCAACCTTTATTTTAAAAACAGCACAAAGATTGTTTTCAAATTGATATGTTAAATAAAATTATAAATTTGGTCTATGAAATGTCAAATGCGAAAATAAAAAATTTGATTTTCTGTTAATGCAACAAAAATTTTGACCAAAATATTTATTTAAAGATTCATTTTTTTTAATTATATTTAGTTGATGTAAAGCTAAAACAAAAATATTTTCTTTTTTAATAGAAAATAAATTTAAAAAATACTAGAACAAAGTGCAACATGGTAGAAAATATTTTAGAAAAAAAAGTGCAGAAAGGTTCGCGCGTAACAAAACTACCGCACTATCTGAATTACAAAGAACCGACTTTAAATTATTAATCTTCATACTTAAAAACCTAGAAAATCGGGGTTTTTTAGAGGACTAAAAAAAAAATTTTTTTAACCGCAGTCCCTTAAAACCGCCGATGAGATACAAAAAAAACTGAAATAAACCCAAAATTTTAGCATTATTTTGACCAAGATCTTGGTATAATAAAAGCATGATATGTCAAATAAGCCATTATTTTGTAGAAGAGTTTATTCCCTATCAGAAGTGATGCAATACTATTAGGATATGCATATTTGAACATGAGTTATTACGGCTTGAAGACAAGATACTTTTTTCAATAATTTTAAGTCGGTTCTTTGAAATTCAGGTAGTGTAGTAGTTTTGCTATTGGCGAACCTTATTTTTTGAATATATTCTAATATATTAAAAAAGGAAATTATTTGGTTTTTTTTTTGAATTTCATAGCATCCGAATCTTAAAATTTTTTTTATAATTGATTAAAGAATATTAAAAAAAATTTTTTATTGTAATAAGCATGTTTTTTCAGTGATATTGGGATGGAAAGAACATTAGAATCTTAAAATTACCTTTCCTTCTAGAGAGAAAACTTTGCTTTTTAAATTTTTTATAGATTTTCTTGTTGTTTTTACCTCCAATTTTAAGTCATCAGAAATTTTTTTTTTATAAACAATTAATCATTAAATAATCAATTGAAAAAAAATTTAATGATTTTAAACTAGTTTAAAAAGTTTTTTTCAAAAAAAATATTATACAATTTACACCAATTTAACGACTTAAGTAAAGCTTTAAAACTTGGTGTTTCGGAGCTAGATAAACTCATCTTTAAATAAATAAACATTAAAAAAATATAAAAATTTATATATGGAATTAGAAAATATATAATATATATTGATGTAAATGAATTTATATTTAATGATAATGAATATACCATTTCTTTAAGAAAAGTAAATTATAATTAATTTTCAATAAATAAATAAATATTTGAAAAATTAAATATTTCGTAAATATTGTAAAAAATTCAAATAAGTTTGAACTTCGCCTACTATGTAAATCATCTTAAATGAACATTGATTTAAAAACCATAACTTAATGTTAGACTGTAAAATCAACATAATATTTGATTTTATAGTCTAAAAACTAATCGAAAAATGATTTTTAAGTGTAATGCAAAGAACTAAAAATTCAGATAACAGATTTAAATAAATTCCAAACAAAATTTAAATACTTTGTTAAATATTTAATTTGTAGGCTTTGGTTAAAGATATTTTGATTAAAATATCTCATTTTATTTGTAAAAGTACATCATAAATTAGACGATTTAGTAAAGGATGGCTTATAGTATGATGCATAAATAAAAACCTAAATCTTTAATTTTAAAAACTAGAATATTCTCTTTAAAAAACATATCTGTTAAAGGCAAACTTTTAAAAAGTATATTGCAGCTTATTTGTTATTGAATAAATTCTATTTTAGAATAGTAAAAATTTACACTTAAATTTTAAATTTAATTATAATTTATTAAAATTGGTTCAAATTATTTTGAAAAATAGATTTTAGCCTTAGAAAAAGAAATTTTTTTTAAAAAGTATTTTCTGAATTTTTGCCGATTGAACATTTAAAGCAAAATAAAATTTTTAATACTTTAAACATTAAGAAATAAGAACTTTAAATTATTCAAATTTAGAGAGGTTTTTTCGACTATTTCAATTCAACTTGCATCTTGACTTAGTTGAAATGAAATTTTTTTCTTCATTCAAAATAGGTTTGAACAAAATAAAAATCACCCTTAAAAATAAATTAGGCTAATTCTGTTTATAGTGGATTTAGACAAAAAATTATTTTTATAAATTCCATTGAACCTGATATTCAAAAAACTAAAACAAAAACATTGTTAAAAAATCTGGTTCAATTTATATGATTTTTTTCTAAAATTTCTTATTAAAAAGCCTTGGATAGCAAATATTTTAGTTTACCTTAAAAAGTCGGCATACGATGTTAGATTTTCGTCCTCGTATGTGTAAATACTAGATGTTGCCAAT
Organism: Brachionus koreanus; assembly: GCA_016987375.1. Lineage (NCBI taxonomy): Eukaryota > Metazoa > Rotifera > Eurotatoria > Ploima > Brachionidae > Brachionus > Brachionus koreanus. The sequence goes on from PJRA01000325.1 coordinate 174,118, forward strand.
AGTTGATAACGATTGTCGAGCAAGGATTTTTTTTCATAAGTTGACATTCTAAAAATGTTTAGCCTGAAGGCCGATAAGAAATATGAAAAAAGTTCTAAAATAAACTAAATAAATGTCTTAGAAATTAACTACTTGAAAAAAAAACCGAAAGTTTTATCGTTTAGCTAATATTCAATGTTTATAAGCTTTTATTTCTTTCACTTGCTCTCTTAAATTCAACTTGTGTTTCTAAGTAACAGAGCTTTTTTCAGGATTGAGAAAATTTAAATTTAATAATAATTTTTTTTAAATTTTATTTATTCATCAAATTTAATGCGTTTATTTTGTGTAGCGGCTACATTGTCGAATTTTCTTTTATTCGACTCGGTATTATTGTTGCCGCCAAAACGGTTTGAGCGTTCAAATTTGCCTCCTCGCCCATTTCTCCCATTTGATCTAAATCCTCCTCCACGTGAGCCCCTATCACCGCCTCGGCGGTCTCTAAAACCGCCAAAGCCTCCACCACCTTGTCTCACTTCTTCTTCAATTTCAGGCAATTCAGAAATCGGCTTTAGCTCTAGTGTTTTAGTATTGAACCATTTTTCTTGAATCAAGTCATCAAATTCACTAGATACATCAAAAACTAGACCCATTTTGTCCTTGGTAAAAACAACTTTTGTTATTGCAGATTCACCATTTTCTTCGCCGATTATTTTTTTCAATATGGCATAGGCAAATGATTTACCGCGAATTTCTTCGTCTGTTTTACTAATTATATAAGTAGTGTAATTCTATAAGAAAAAAAATTTAACTGAGTTCAGCTTAATTGAATTTTTAATTAAACTAACTTCTTTGCTTGTAAGCAGTGATCGCTGTGTTACTTTGGTACAGCCTGAAATAACTGCAAGGGCTGCAGCTAAAGCAGTTACTGCATCCTTGGTTTTTAGAACTTCTTCAGCACCTGAACGGAATTTTTCTATCATTTCAACAGTAACTGTGTCTAGTGATCTAATTAAAATTTTTTAAAAAATACAATTTATGAAATTTTTTTTTATTTATTTACCTTACTGCATCAGTTGTGGATGCTTCTACGATATCGGCTGATGATGGTGCTCCAACTCGTTTGAATTTTGTTCCCTTAAATTAAAAAAGTTAAATGATTTGATTTTTTAAGTTTAAAGACATAAGGTTTTCTTAAAATTGCAACTGTGGTTTTCGAAACTGAGTTTAATTTTTAAATATTTAGAAAAAGAATTAGATTTCTTATTGAATAATTTCAAAAGTTAAAATTAACCGAACAAAAAAAATTTTGTTCTGCTTACTAACTAATTTAAAAAATACTCAAAAAAATCCAGTACTTCAATGCCTATTAAATATTTTGGATTATTATTTGGATCTAAATTTAAGTCAAAAATGGTTGTCCAAAATTTCAAAAGAAAAAAAGTTATAATCTTATAAACATATAATAATGTAAGTTAAGCAGTACGTAGTAATTTTATCTTGTTTTCAAAAATAATAAGCTTATCTAAATGATAATTTTATTTCATGTTCTACACTCATGAATAACCCAGTCCTCAGCGATCGACAAACCATTTTTTAGATAATACAATTCTGATTAAAATGAGCCTTAATTTTATTTCATCGGTTTGACTTCTATTCAAGCCAGAATCGTATGGTATTACTGGTTTAAAATTAAGATCTAATTAAGTCATTCTTAGTAAATAGAAAGAAAAGAAAAGTGTTGGAAAACTACGTTTCAGATTTGACTGATGCTACTAGTGGTGTACCACAGGGTCCTGTCTTAGGAACAAGTTTATTTAATATATTTATCAATTATTTAAGTTTTTTAAACGAATGTGAAAAATATGCAGATGATACATAAATATTTGATGTGCAGATGTGCAAATATGCAGATGATACAAAGATTAGAAGCAAAATCACTGCAAGAAGATTTTCTAAATAAATGGTTAATTAGATTAAATTTTTGTAAATTTAAAGTAATACATATTGGAAAGAACAATAGCGAATAAAAATATTATTTAAATGATAGAGATAAAAAAATCGAATTGACTGAAATAGAAAAATAGAAAAAGATTTTAGAATACTTGTTAGAAATAACCTGAAATTTGAAGATCAATGTACAACAGCTGCTAATAAAAGTAATAGAATTCTTGGTACATTGAAGAACACAAAAAAAAACTTTTTAATTTTTTAAGATTCTCATTCATTTGATCCATATAATTATTCTATAAATTAAGATACAAATACACCACCTATGGTTACTAACACTTTTACAAGTATTGAGCGATTCATTGAAAAAGAAAAGATGGTGAAATTTCGCTGGAAAAAAAATACTAAAGATTATAAACGGCCATAATGAAAAGTTACAGAATATAAGGGAACTAAATTAACCTAAGCTGATTTTGTAAATCTAACAGCTCTTAAATTTTAACTCAGGCTTTTTAATTTTGAATGATTTAGATTTTTTTGAACATTTATGGTAAATTTAGTAAAATCTTATAAGAAATCCAAAAAATCTCATCTGACTATGAAAAGCTTCATAAGTGGTCGAATACATCAAATTTTTCCATTTACAAACCAAAATTATTACTATCTTTAAATCCCTCAACCTATACTTATTAGAGTCCAGATCAAAAAAGCTTTAGTACAAATTTCAAACCAAAAAGACAAACCATCAGCAACTAATCGAGGCTAACCTGTAACTTAATTGCAAATAAATAAATTATTATAAGAAAGAAAGCATACTTTGGAAAAGGCTCAAAATTTTCAAAGTCTTTTATTGAATCTTAGTATATTTATCAATGATTTAAATCATCAAATTTTTAAACTTTCATTATCTAAATTTTTATAAGATAACAATTTTTTTTCCTATGAAATTTCGGGCAACCATTTTTGACCACTAGCTATTAATCATTGTTTTTTACCTTTTTATCTTGGAATGTTCAATGCCGCTCAAATCTTAAACTGGTCAACAAGAAAAATATAGTTATAGGAAATCAGATGCTTTAAAAATAGAAACCTACGAAAGAATTACGTTATATGATAAAAATCACAGAGAAAGTAGTTTTAGTGGTTTTTACATCTTATTAGCATAAAAGAAACTAATTTCTAATCAAAAGAAATTTCTAAAATTGTCTAGCATTCTGTTCTCTTGAACCAAATTACACATTGTCCTAAAATACATCCGCCGATGCATTTAAATTTCAAAAAGATTAACAATTATTATACTAGTTTAATAGCTAATATGAAAAAATATTTGAAAATTCATTAAAAAATAAACTAAAAAGTATCTTAGATCAACGAATTCTAAAGAAATCTGATTAAAAAAAATATTTGATAGCTATTAAAAATTTTATAAAAATCAAGAATCAAATTTATTTTCCCATCTATGGCTAATTTTTTTTAGACTTTAATCATTTCCAATTAATAAAATTCTAAAATAAATAAAAACACCTAAAGGTTTAGATAATTAATAATTATTGAAAGAAAAGTTATTTCTAAAAAAAAATTTGACTTACAGTATTTCTCTCAAGAGCCAAAAGTGCATTCAATTCAGTATGTTTATAAAAACAAACACAAACACCAGTTCTACCGGCACGGCCAGTACGTCCAGATCTATGTACATAAGATTCGTAGTCTTTGGGCGGCGAACAACAAATGACTAAATCAACTTCGGGTATGTCTAAGCCTCGGGCAGCTACATCCGTAGTAATGAGAACTTTATATTTACCATCTCTGAATTTTTTCAAAACAAGCTCTCGTTTATCTTGGGGAACATCACCATGCAATACATGTGACTCCTGTTTTATATCGCTACTGCATGCAAGTTCATCGGCATCTTTTTTGGTTTGACAGAATATCATTGCTCTTCCATGCTTACCACTATAAACCTGCAAAACAGAGCCGATTGTCGAAGCTCTGTCTTGATAACTGCATTGTATGGCCAAATGTTCTACAGTAGTAGCCACTTTCAAACGAGAATCACCAATTAAATCTATAAATTTGTATTCATCACCCATGTACTTTTGAGCAGTCTTTTTAACCCAAGGAGGGCATGTAGCAGAGAAAAATAAAGTCTGAGCTTTATTTTCTCTTGATTCTGTATAAACATTCTTGAGAATTTCTTCAACAGAATCCTGAAAACCCATGTCCAGCATTCTGTCAACTTCATCCAATATTACATGATCTACTTTTCCTAAATCTATACTGCCAGAGTTGATAAAATCCAAAATTCGTCCCGGAGTTCCTGCTAAAACATCAACTCCTTTATTCAAATCACTTTGTTGTCTTCCATAAGCTACACCACCATAGACACAGCAAGTTCGAATATAAGTCGAAATTGACGTGAAATCATCTCCAACTTGCTTAGCCAATTCTCTAGTAGGTTCCAAAACTAAGCAATTTGGTGATTTGGATAATTCACCGGGTTTTTTGTTATTTTCGAGTTTTTCTACAATCGGAATTCCAAAAGCCATTGTCTTTCCAGTACCAGTTCTAGCTTGAGCTATCACATCGTGACCGGCTCTAATATGCTTCAAGGTAGCTACTTGTATGGGATACAAATAATTAATACCTTTGCTTTTTAGTTTTTTGACTATTTGTTCAGGCAGATCGAAATTGTTAAAGTCACCACTTTCCTGGGCTTCTTTAGACTTGACATCTCCAGCTAACTCTTTTTGTTTAGATGCATGCTCATCGTCTTCTTTAGTATTTGACGATTTTATTCCGTTTGTAGCAAAGCCGTTTTTTTTCACATGAATTTTTATTTCCTCTGAGTCTGAATCTTCCATTGAATCTTGTTTTTTATCATTAGTTGTGTTCTTAACGCCTTTTGATTTTTTAAAATCTTTTTTATTCCTATCAATTTTAACCATTTTAGTTTTATATTTTAAATTTTTTTTCTAACACGAGGAGTTAAGTACGTTTCGTTAAATCAAATTTTTTTAACATAAGTTAAGCTTTTTTCAATGAGATTCAACGTGCGTTCAAATTATGGGCACCTGAAGCATTTAATGAGTCTTGAGATTTTTTCAATTTAGTTTAGATTGCGAAGACAAATTAAATGGTTGGTGTCTATTCTAAAAAAAATTAAATTTTCGAATAGAAAATTTAAACTTAAGTTAAAACTTGAAATATCCAGAGCAAATGTATTTATTTTTGGCTACAATTATCTTTAAAATGAGTCTAAAATTTATTTTTTTTCAAATAAAATTAATTTTTAAAAAACAATCTTAAAAATGTTATTTATTTTCAAAAAATGATTTTTTTTTTATAATAAAAAAATGAAATTTATCGCTTTTAATTCAAGCAATAAAAATAAATTTTATGTTTTAAATAAAAAGTTATTTTAGTAAAATTTTGACAATTATCTAGACATTTTTCATCTAATAAATCAATAGAATGTACTGTAAGGGTAAATTTTTTTATTGAAAAAAAATTCACGTTTTTAAGACAACTAAAAAATTTTTTCTTGCATAAAAACCATTTGGATGCTCAGAAATGTTTTGCTTATTTTCTCTCTTTGCATCGCATTGCGCAATTTAATTAGCAAAAAAAAATATTTGCATACACTTGAATTTTTATAACAAAGTTGTTAATCTTAAACTTTCAAAAATTCTCAAAAAATGTCTCGACATCGAAACCTGCGAAAAGTTTCTTTGGCTGACGATGGTATAATAAAAACTTTTTTTTTCTAATTTTGATTTATAATAATAATATTTATATTTTAACAAGATTATGGCGATGATCTCTCTCAATCTTTCGATGAAAATTACTCATATGCCATATCACCTGGAACAAGTAAATTAATTAGAAAAAAAAAAACAGTTTAATATTTTTTTTAATGTTTTAACTATTTAGCCGATATGTACATGTACAAACGAAACGCCCAGCAGCAAAGTATATCCGAATTCATTAAAGACTCTTCTATTCAGGAAGAAGAAACAGATATCAAAGAGACTGACAAAGCTTTAAATCAAAAAGATGAAGATTTTATGTTTCAAATGGATAAAGGTGATAGCAAATTTAAAATCTAAAAAAACTAAATTTAATTTAATTTTACTTTACTTTTAGAACCATTTAATTTAAAGTCCGAACCAAAGCAACCAGGTAATTCATTAATATTTGAATAAAAAAGAAATTTTTATTTAATACAACTTATATTCGGGAAGGTAAGATGATCTTGATAGTCTGATATTAAACTCGAAACTCTATGACGAACATGACACCACTTTGATCAACGCTGATGAAGAAGACGGCAAAGAGTTCGACCTGGAAAGTCTTGCACAAATTTACACATCTGAATCAAAGCCCGTGCAAATAGATTACGGTCTTGACAGTCTTATCAAGTCTGATGAACCTGAAAAAATGTCAACATCAATAGACAATCTTCTTGACAATTTTTTTATGAATAACTTTCAAGATAAAAATTATCATAGAACTAAATCAATAAGTATTAGTGAAGAAAAAGTAGTAAAAAATGAAAATGCGTTTTCATTGAGTGACTTGGCATCCGAATACTTGTCAAATATGACACCATCTAGCGCACATACTCCATTAGGTTCTAGTTTGGTCGATTTAATTGACAATGAATTTTCCAAACGGTTGAGTATAAATGAAGATTTTGAGGAAAAAAAAGTTGATCTAAGAGAAAATCTAATAATACATAAAAGAGATAGGGCCCGATTTTCGATCGGGTCCGATTTAGCTTCGTCTTCTTTTTCCTCAACAACTTCGGGCAAAAACGAACCAGTAAGTTTAAATAAGATTCAGTTTGCTCCAACTGTACGCGAATTACCTTCCGATTTGCAAATTAAAACCCTGTTTGAGTTGTGTTTTGAATCAGAGATTGGAGATTTTTTCTCACCAGAAAAATATTTCGAACAAAATTTATCAAATATTAATTCAGAGAAAAGTTTTAGCTATGAAAAACAAAAAAAATTTGCAAATCATAATCGAACAAAACGAAATAAAATTCTAATCGATTTGACGCATGAGCAAGCTAAAAAAAGCGCTAAAAAGTCTTTAAAACAAAAATCGAACTTGCCGTCTTCTTCAAACAGCGCTTCTAACATTAAAATTTTCGATTTTTCCATACCTTCGCCTGACGACATTGTTTTAGCTAAGCAAAAATTTGCCTTTAAACACATGAGATTTAAATAGAAAAGAAAGAAAAAAAAATTTTTTTTTTGGTTTAAACCACTTTATTTATTATTCAATAAAAATTTAGAATTAACTTTTATTTTTATTTTGAAGAGGTTAGAGAAACTAAAAAGATGATTGAAAGTCAGCCATCAAGTAAATACAGTTGAAAAGTCAAGTTGAAAATTTTTATTCTTAAAATTTTATTTTTTAGCTCCAAAATCACAAAAAACACAGTCAAAGCCATCTACGCCAGTAGTACAAGCCAAAGTCAAAACAAATGCCACACAAAAATCTCAAATTAGCAAACAAACAGCACAACTAAGTGAGCTTCGTATAAGCCCAACAATTGATTCAGCTGCTAGAGAAAAGCTCCTTAAGCAGTATGGAGAACACACGGCTGGAAAAGATGTTCTTAATTTGATAGTTATTGGACACGTTGACTCGGGCAAGAGTACACTAATGGGACACATGCTTTATCAAATGGGCCAGGTATCGGACAAACAGCTACATCGATACAAACAGGACTCGCAAAAAATGGGCAAAAGCTCTTTTGCATATGCTTGGGTTCTCGATGAGACTGAAGAAGAGCGAAGCCGAGGCATCACTATTGACGTTGCTCAAACAAAATTTGAAACAGATAAAAAGATAATATATCTTCTAGATGCTCCAGGACATAAAGATTTTATTCCGAACATGATTACGGGTGCTACTCAAGCTGATTCGGCTATTTTAGTTATCAATAGTGTTACTGGTGAGTTTGAGACTGGCTTCGATTTAGGAGGACAGACTAGAGAGCACTCTTTGCTGGTCAAATCTCTTGGAATTAATCAATTAATTGTTGCTGTTAATAAAATGGACATGTGCGACTGGTCTGAATCAAGATTTTTAGAAATTCATAAAAAATTGAGTAATTTTTTAATCAAACAAGTTGGCTTTAAAGAAGCAGATCTTATGTTTGTTCCATGCAGTGGTCTTCAAGGTGAAAATTTGAGTAAAAAATGTGCCGTTGAAAAATTGACCTGTTGGTACAACGAAAATAAAGCGTTCGATTCTAAATCAATTAAAGGCGGCCTGAGTTTGCTAGACTGCGTAAACAAGCTTAAGCCTCAAGAAAGATCTATTGATAAACCATTTAGGTTTTGTATATCAGACATATATAAAAGTGCTCAGACAGCAAATATATCAATTGTGGGAAAATGTGAAGCCGGCACGCTTAAACAAGGTGATAAAATAATCATTGTGCCTGCTAACGAATCTGGCTTAGTAAAATCAATCTCAATCAACGACGAAATGTCACTGCCTATGTGCTTTGCAGGCGATTCTGTCACATTAAATGTAGCAAACATTGACATAAATAACATATCGATTGGTAACTTTGTGTGTGATACTCAATCTGTTATGCCAGTAGCAGATAGAATAAGGGGAAGAATTATTTTGTTTAATTTGAGCATTCCTGTTACAAATGGTTTTCCGATTGTTTTTCATTACAAATCATTGAACGAGTCAGCAAGCATTAAAAAACTTGTTTCTCAATTGGATAAAAGTAGTGGTGAAGTGGTTAAAGATAAGCCTAGAGTGTTGAATAATGGACAAAGTGCAATCGTTGAAATTAAATTAAATAAACCCATTTGTGTCGAATTGTACCAAAATTATCGTGAATTGGGCAGATTTATGTTGAGATACAATGGTGTAACAATAGCTGCTGGTCAAATAACTGAAATAATCCAAAAAACAAAAAATTGATTTTTTTATGACTTAGTGTTTTTTTTTTCAAATGGAATTTAATTACCACATTAATTTATTGAAAATAAAAATATTCTTTTTTGAAACTTTAATTTTTAATTTTGAAAATGAAATTTTAGCCTACAAAATATATTAATTCTAAATTCAAGTTCGACTAGAGTATAAGGCGCTTACAGTTTCCCTCTATTCTAATCTGACCATGGTGGGAATTGTTTTCATTTTAGTTTCATCTCTTTCAGCTGTGTTTTTCTACAATTTTCATCAAAGTCATTTTGGTTTTTTTATTAAGATTTAAGTGATTTGAATAATTTTAAAGAATTTTGAATCCACATATTTATTCATTTAAATAATTTTTTTTTGAAAATTCTTTTAATCTTTTAAAAAATTTCTTTTAAAATTTTCAAAAAAATTTTAGACTTGCATTTATTTGGTTTTGTGATATTTGGTACAAATTAATGCTAAAAAAGCCTAAAATTTTTTTAGTTCTGTCACTGCAACAAACTGCAACATACCTGGTTGCACAAAAAGTCTGCTAATGATGTGCAAAGTCTCTGCAAAGTGAATTTTGTTCTGTTCTATTGTACTAAATTTCACAAAACCATTTATTTGATTTAAAAAGATGATTTTTTGATTTTGCTTTTAAAATATTGAAGGATGTACATGTAATCTCATTAAATTGAGTTGACACAAAAATTCAATAAAATAAATTTAAAATGAATTACATTCAAAGGTAATAGAATCCCGTTCAATGGTTTAATTGACTGCTCTTTTACACATCTTTGTGAAAAATGTCTTCAAAATTTAAAAAAATTAGTAAATCAATTATTTATTTCAAAAAAATAAAAAAAAAATACAAGAGCCTGAGCTTTTTTACAGTCCAAATTAAAATAAGACTAATAATTTTAATGTTTTGAATAAATTGAACGTTTTTAGTTTTAATTTTTCTGAATTTTTTCCATTGGTATGATTAAGAATCAGATGAATGTTTGAGCATATTCATCCACAAAAGTTTTTTCTTAATTCTTTGATTTGTAATTTCTGTTTATTAGATTTTGGTCAAATATTTTGTTTATTACTTGATGGTTTTCTTCATTGAGAATAATTTTGTCGTAGCACCTGTGAACCAAATTCTATGTAGTAAGAGCAAAAGCAAAAGTGAAGTGTTTAGTTTTTGAATGCACTCTTGAATGTAAATTTGCAAAGTTACAGTATTCGAATATGGATCGCATGTATGTTTTATAATAATTTAGTAAAAATTTTGTTTCTGAAGACGTCAGCTTTCCAGCTTTCCTTTCAAGCCCTTAATCACATTTTGTCTGTCAGTGACTTGATCGCTAGTGTATTAAAAATGTTTAATGAAGCTTAACTTTTGATCAAATATTTTACCAAGCATTTTTGGATGTGTATCAAGACCAATTTTATGGCTATTTTGAGCTAGGCCCATTGAGTAAAGCCGCTAGATTTTGCAGGTTGTTTTGTTTGATAAATTAATATAATTTCTTCCTGTATAATTGGTTTTAGTTACTACATAAATACATTAGTCGTCAGCAAAAATAACGTGATTTTCTTTCAATTTTTCACTTTGTTCAGAAAAATGGATTAAGAAAAGTTTTGGTGAAAGTATTCAGCTTTGATTAACAGCATGCTAATAATTTTTCTCTAAATGAGAAGGATTTTTTCACAAGATCTAAGTTTTCTGACATTTTCTTTTATTTCTTATATTCGGATTATATATTTTACATACAACTAATTAAACATATAAAACCAAATATGGACCCAAGTGTGATATTTTGCTAAATTAAACTTATTTGTAAGAAAATCTTTGCAATTTTTTAGGATAGGATAAAATTAAAAGGATAATAAATTTAATTTGTGAGAAAAAGCTTGATTTAAAGTTAAAAATTTGAATAAAAATTGTTTTGATTTCAGAAACTGATGCATATTAATCCTTATTTTATATTTTATTCTAAATAAACAGATAATTTTGAGTTTCTCTAAGTTTTGCAAAAAAGAAGATTATTTTTCTAATACAAATGAAGTAAATGAGTAAAATGTATTATGATAAAACTAGATTCATTTTTTTATGAGACTATTCCATTATGCATTTTGAGATGGAAAAATTCAACTATTTTTTCAACTAAAAAAGTTTAAAATTAGAATAAAAGATTTCTTTATAATTTTAATAAAAATAATTTTATTTTTAAATTAATTTAAAATCTTAGCATTTATTCTATCGTTATCAAAATTTAAATATTTTTTTATAAATTTTAATACCTTTTATCATAAGACAAAATTCAATTTTTAAATCGTTGTTAGACTTCGCACGCTTAATGACACGCCTAACATTCTTTAAAATTTTTTTCATTTTTAATCTAAATAGTAACTAAAAATTTTCAGAATGAAAAATGTTTCAAATTTTGAATGATCAAATTAGAAACGCCCTATCAAATTATAAAATTTGATTAATAGTCATCGATCGATATGTAAAATCACATCACTAGAAGCAGATAAAATTGTTCTCAAACAAACTCCTACTTTAAGAACTTTATAATAATGAAGATATCTATTGATGAGTTTTCAATTTAAAAACAGCTAAACTCCTCATTTTATTACTATTTGTTGGAAAAATGATTAAGTTTTTAATTTTTTTAAATCTTATATTTTTTATCAACTGTTGGCCAACTTTTGAATTGTTTACAAAACAGCGCCCAGATCAATTTATTCTAGTCAAGTCATCTAATCTGCAAAATTTTGGATTTGACCATTCTAAAGAAACAAAATTTATTGTTCATGGATTTTCAGCCGACTCTTCTTCTCTACTTAATATAAAAAATGAATTGCTAAAACATGAAGATTTAAATATTATCATGGTTAATTGGAAAGAAGGAGCCAAAGCTCCTGATTACTATAACGCATTCACTAATGTAAGAGTGGTTGCTCAAAAAATAGCTGATTTTATACATCAAAGTCAAATGGATTTTTCTAAAATTCATTGTGTTGGACATAGTTTAGGTGCCCATGTTTGTGGCTTTACTGGAAAAAGAATAATAGGAAAAATTGCAAGAATAAGTGGTTTAGATCCAGCTGGACCATTATTTGAAGGAAAACCTGTTTATTCAAGATTGGATAAAACTGATGCTGAACTTGTGGACATTATACATACAGATGCAACTCTTGGAATACAAGATCCAATTGGTCATTTAGACTTTTATCCAAACGGAGGGCGAGTTCAACCCGGATGCTTTTTTAAATCGAATGAACTGATTAATAAGACTGCTAGTGATGAAAAATTCAAAATGATTGAGCTAAGAATGACACCAAAAGGGGAAGTAATTAGCTTTTTGTCTTGCAGTCACAGTAGATCTCATTTATATTACACTGAAAGTATTAGGAAATGTATTTTCAATTCTTTTATTTGTTCAAATTATGGTAAAGTTATCTTTTTTCTGTTTGATCAAATAAAAATTTGGAATAATTTATAGATAATTTTAAATCTGGAAAGTGCAACTCAAGTACTTGTGCATCTACTCTCGTTGGTTGTGCTAAAATGGGATACAAGGCTCACAAATTTTATCAGAATGGACAATACTTTTTAGATACAACTAAATCTTGGCCATATTGTTAATAATAATTGGCTTCAATTTTTTTTTTAATTTTTAGGCCTTTTGATTAAATTATCAATAAAAATTCAGTGCTTCAAATAATTCCCATTCAAAAAAATTTAAAGATTCTTTAACAGCATAAATGAAACAAAAATTTTAAATTTTTCTATTATTAATCTTTAACGTTATTTATTTAATTTAATTAATTAAAGTTTAAGTCCCATGGACAAATTGAGATAAGAATAATGAACAGTTAAATATCAATTTTACAATTAAGTAAAAAATTCAGTTTGTTATATACAAAAAAATAATTAAGATTATTCAATATACAATATTCTATTAAATAAAAATAGTATTTTATCGAGTCGGTTAGTCCAGAGTTGCTACATTCGAGGCACCATTCAATCAAAAGAACACTGAATGGTAAATCGTATTCTGTACATTTTATATGAGTCAGATCTTCTACTTTTCAAGCGCTAGGCTGACAAGAAGGACTATGTTCCATTCTGAGCTGCCTGGGGTATTCCCTAAAACTATTTAAATAAATAAATAAATCTTCTACTTTTGATAACTGTTTAATAAAAGAAGTATTCTCTCTATCAAATATCTTATAATCTTTCCTTAAGTATTCAAAAACGTTTTTACATAATTGGTTATTAAAAATTTGTTTGACAAAGAATATTTTATGCTTATAATAGATTTGTATAATTGACTCCAATTTTAGTGCTTTGTTCAAAGGATTTGTTTTTGTAAATTTACTGAGTCCAATAGATTATGAACAATCATTAAAAATTATTTGATTTCTTATTTTATTAGATGTTTTATCAATATATCCAATCAAAAATATTTTAGAATTTTGTAGTTTCTTTAAAGATTCGTTAAAAAATCTTAATTTAATAAATTTTGAAAACAGAGATATTTATTTTTTATTTATTTATTAAAGTTACCATTAACTTGGTCTTTGGATTTAAATATCGAAAAATGCAGTCTAATTTATAATGGCACAAAAAAACCCTGTTTTGATTGTTCAATTTATAACAGATATGACACAAGAAAATTAACAAAAACAGCTCTAGAAAAAAATCTAGGAATTTATACTCAAAATAATCAAATTTTGTTAGAACTCCTTTTTTATCAGAAAAAATCTTCTGTTTTTTTAAAAATCAACAATATTTGTCATGTTGAAATTAAAGATAGTAAATGAATCCGTAAAAATAATTAGTATTTAAGGTTTAATCAATCTTTTATTAACAACTCATTCTTTTCTAATTTTATTTTCACGACATCAATTCAATAGTGTGAATCTTTAGCCGCTTAATTCAAGTTTTTTTACATTGTAATAAAATGTCTAATATATTTTTAATTTTCTCCTTGATGATAAGTAAAGAAAAGAGAATATGTGTTCAGGGTTTGTTTAATATCTAAGGGAATTTTTTAAAATAATCAAAAACTTTTAATCTTTTTTTTGTCGAGATAATTTTAAGATATGATTAACATTTTTTAAATTAATTTTCTAAATAAAAAAATGTCTTATTTAATTAAACTTTGAAAACAAGAATTTTTTTAAAAAAGATAAATTTTATCGAGGACCGCAAGTTTAAACCAAAAGGGTCCAAATATTTAGTTTTTCCAACAAAACCAAAAAAAAACCTTTTATGACTTCGGTTTTAAGATATCCTGATCAAACTAGTTTTTAAGTCACAAGTCTTAAGTCAAATCATAACTTTGACTTATTTTTTATAACTTAAAACTGTTACTCATAAACAAGTCTGTTCCTGAGTATTTAAAACAAAATGTTTGATAAACATACAGTAATGCTTTGAATTTTTATTTAAAGTAAACACTAAAATTTTTAATAATGTTTGTGAAAAAGTTAATACTATTTTTAAGTTTATAATTTGAAAGAGGAATAAAATGCTTTAAATTTTCTCGTTTTTATCATTGTTTGCTGGTACACTATTTGTAGGACTTGAGTTATCATTCGGTTGGTTTTTAGCTTGATTGTTTGATTGAACAACTGTCAACGCTATCGGATACCCTGAAGCCTGCATTTCTAAATTGGATTATATTTTATTAAGGTAATAGAATTAAAGATGTTTTTGTAAAGAATAGTCTTCCAAGTAAAATAATTTTTACTAATTTTGGAATAAAACCTATTATAGATTTTGAAGTTAATAGATTATAAGAATTTTAAAGTTATTAAATGATACATTCGATAAGTATATATTTTTAAAAAAATTACGGTAAAATTTCCATTATCGAAATAATGATTAGAACTATTACTAATTTCAATTTTTTTGATTAATACTTGATAAATTCAAGATAACTTTTTTATTAAATTTTAATTTTTTATCTGATCTATTTCATTTTGAATAAAATATATTAGTTTTAATTTTTCAAATTCATTTTTGATAAGATTCAATAAATTTTTCTTATATAAATCAATTTTATTTTTTTCTAAGTTTTTTTTTATGTACATGGTCATCAAGATGGTCAATACTAAATTAAAATACCGATTTTCCTTGCTTAAAAAGTCGTTTTATTATTGACGAACCTAACTGACCCAAAATTTATTTAAAATTTATTTAAATAGATGGTTAATTTCCCCAAAAATCTTTTAAATTTATGCGTGGTAAATCCTGTGTAACCAACTTGCTTGAAAACTTAGATATTATTACTGAGGCCTTGAATAGAGGATTCAGTGCTGTGGTAGTACTTTTAGATTTCTCGAAGGCGTTTGATC
>PJRA01000325.1:195692-207025 GCA_016987375.1 Brachionus koreanus
TAGCAATAAATCACCATTAGAATAATTAGATTACTTAACTTTTAGTTCCTAAATTATAAATTAAACTTAAATAAAAAAAAAAACATATCTTTTTTAGTATCGTTTAATAATATTAGTTTACAACAACTAATTTTAGAATAATCTTAATCTGAACAAAACAATCAATTTTAAAAATAAAAAAGGCATAATTGAAAATTTTTTGCTCATAGGTAACTAATAAATTAATTGAAGCTTTTAAATTGACATATTTTACTTTAAATTTCGAAATAAAAACCAAAGTGTTGACGCAAACAAGTTTTAAATGTTTGAAAATATTTTTTTATTTTTTAAGTAATCTTACTTTTGGTAAGATTTACAAACCTTTATTAGAATCGCATGATCCATACATTTTATATTTTTGAAATTTTAAGAAAAATTATTCTTCAAGAAAATTCTTCAAAAAATATTTTATTTAGAAAATGAATTTTAAATTAACACCTTAAGAAATCTGAACAAAAAATAAAAATTTCTATTTAAAAAAGCTATTTTTTCTCAAAGTGTTGTAATTAAGTTGTGAATGAAAAGGTAAAGTTTGAATTGGCTGTTTCATAGGAGCTAACTGGACAAGGGATGGTGGTTTAGTCACAACATTTGGGGTCGACTTTACCATCATTGGTGCAATACTCGGTTGGTAAATATACTTTTCGAATGAACTTGGAGCCAAAATTTCAGGCACTGTGTTTCTCACATAAACAATTTTAGTTTCTTCTTTTAGCTGTGGAGATTCTCTTAAGTAAATTATTTTTTTGCCTTTTTGAATATGATATTCATGGTCATCATCGCTTTTTTCAGACGAATTTTCTCTATAATATTTAAAATCTTTTTTCATTGATTCACTTTTTTTCCTATTCAGTTTACTGTTCTTGTACTAAGAATTAAAAAATTAGATAAGCTCAATGATACAATTTAAATAAAACTTTGCTATTATCTTCACTTGATTCATTTTCCGACGAGTTTTCATCTTCATTTTCAAATTTGACCTTAAACGGTTTTTTGTTCATTTTTGACTTATAAAAAGAAGTTGATGTTTCAGCATTTTTCTTCATTTTATCACGATAATCATAAAAAGTGAACAACTTTTGATTGCTTTTAACTATATTTCCGTTTTCTGTTATTCTTAAATCTGTTTGCTGAGCTGAATCGATCATTAAAGGCGAATTTCTTGATGATTTTTTTTTAGGCATTTTGAATTTTTTTTAAAATCAACTAGTAAAATAAACAGCATTTTATATGGTATAAAATTTTGAGTTTCTTAATTAATTTTTTAGGTAAGCCAAATAAAAAAATTTAATTTTAAAAATGTTTGTTAATAAAAAAAAATTATTTAAAATATTATCCAAAAAATCCTTTGATATGTCTAATAAAAAATATAAATGTTCAAGCAAATACACAATGATGTTAGAAGAAATGAGTTTAAAAATATAAATTTTCGAAATTTAGGATCCAATTCGCCTTCTCTGTACCATTTGATCTTGATGTAAAATTGAAATAAAAATTTTCCAAGAAAATATGTAAATATTACCAATAGAATGTGCAAAAAATCTAAAAAAAGAATTAAAAATGAAGTGAAAATATTCAATATTCTTGGTTTGTTCAAAAATGAAACTATCATCAGTTCCTTTGTAAATATAGTTTAATAAAAGTTATTTAATAATGGTATTATCAATCTTATAAAAGAATTTCTTAAAATAGAATAAAAATTTTCATAAAAATTTCAAATTTTCCTTTATTACTATTTAACTTATATTAAAACATTAATTTAATTAATATATTTGAGGTAAATTTGTTTAAATTTTTACTCATATTTTGCAAATATTTCCTCATTAAGTTTTATAGGTCATTTAGAATATTTTTTAAAATTTAAATCAGCCTAGTTAATTTATTAAACTCTCAAATAATTTTTAATCAATGTATAGAATTTTTTATTCAGAATTTTTTTTAATTCTTCACAGATCAATCTAGATCATCGTCAGTTAAAAATTGAGTAAGATCAATAAAGCTGATTCTTCAACTTTGTGAAAAACTATTTTCTTTTTTAACATTCAAAAAAAGTCACAAAGATTAAATGTTAAACCATAGAAATATTTTTTTTAAAGTCATGGTGATTTCCATTAACTATTAAGGATTTAGAAACCTTAATCTTTGTCGTGTTTTTAAACAAAACTTTTCAACGTCAGATTTAAGCTAAATCTTGTTAATTAATCTAAAATTATGAAAGATAAAATTTGTTACAATTGTAATAATTATTGGTACAAAGAAGCATGATCCAAGAAGCAACTTGTCCTTTATTTAAATTTATGAGAAGTATAAGGAAAAAAGTTTAAACCCAATGACACATCAATAAATTTATCAAAAATTTTACTTTTTTTTTTAAATTTTAATATAAATAATTTTTTTATAAAATTTGAATTACATCAAATTTAGCTTTTTTTGAAATTACTTAACTATTTAAATTAAAGCAAGGCTCACAAAAAAGCTTATACTTTTCTTTAGTTTTATTTAAAAAATAAAAAATTTTATCAGAATCAAATCCGAATAAATATTGACTACTTAAAAATTCAATTATTGCCTTGAAATTGTCTTTGAAAGACTGCTAAATAAAAATTACAACAGGCTGAAAAAAAAACCAACTTTTGGAGGTCATTTAATATTTTATATTATTTAAAAATTAAAAAAATTGAGTGGTTAAATTTTAATTCCATTTTTAATTTATAAAAAAGTGCTTTAAAAAAAATAATTAAAAAAATAAAATAAAAAAAAAAATTCTCAATAAAGCATTTTATTTACCTCGATTCAGATATATCAAAATTTAAGATTAATAATTTTCTAATTGCTTCATGATTATTATAGTGAATGACTGCCAAATTAATTAATAGAAAATAAATTTTTAGTAATAATATTATATTTTCAAGAATCCAACTTTTTTTTGATGAATGTCACAAAATTAGAAATCTACAAGAAAATTTACAAACATTGTATTTTAAGATAACTTGACTAAAATTTTTTTATGCATTATTTTTTTCTTGTTAGCTTATTTGAATCATTTTTTTTTTCTTTTTGAGATCATATCTTAAATAATAAATTTAAAATCAATTTGAGAAAAAAGATTATTTTTGATCTCATAGTTCAATAACAAGCTGAAGCAAAAAAGAAGTGTTCATGGTTTAACAGAAAGTGCAAAAATTTTAAATTATGATGATTAAAATCATCATTTATCTTATTTTACTTAATCATATTTATCAATAAAATCTCATGTAAAATATTGACCATCTATGTTAGTTTAGACATTAACTATCAAAGATTTTATTAGGGTGCTTTTTTGATTTTTTAATTTATAAAAAAAAAAAATTATTTGCTACGCTTACTATTGCTAATTATTAATCTTCAAAATGATGACCTTTGTGCTCTTAAGGCTTTAGCTATATATCGTGTGCTATTCACGACTTTAGAAGTAAAAACACTTATAGTGTTCTTCTTCAACTTGGTGTTGATTAATCCCTTAAAAAATTAGCCATTAGGCGAAATATATGAAAATCAGAAGAAGGAAAATCTCGGCTATTTGCTGAGTTAGGAAGAAGTTTGATCGCTTCCAGCTTCTCTGTTTTTAGCATTGTTTAAGAAACAAACAATGTATTTTAACCTCTTAAGTCCGAATATCGTTTATCAGATGAAAATTTTCTGAATAAGTTAAATTATTTATACTTTTTTGCTTAATTTTCTATATTTTTAGACACAATTTAATTATTTAATAATAATTTTCAAAAAGAAAAAAAAAGTCTTTAAAAAAGTTTTTTATAAAAGTCTTTTTTTGATCACTTTCAATAAAACAAAGGCTATTGTTTAAAATAAAGATGTAGAACCGCAAAACTCGAAAAAAAAAGTTGAATTAATTCATTTAATCAATAGATGAAAAAGGAAAAGCAAACTAGCTTATTTTAGTTTTCAAAAATTAATTGAGTAATTTGGACCGTGTTTATTTTTTTTAATTGTTAGTATAAAATGTCCATTTTTAAAGACTTTTTGTTTGGTACCTATTTTTTTTAAAAATGCTTTTAAAATAAAACATAATTATATAATTTGCGGTTGGGAAAAGTACAAGTGAGAATTTTCAACACAAGGAAAAAGAAAAGTGGGAAAATTTCACTAAGCATACAACTTCCTTCCTCTTTTCATAACTGACTTAGATGGATTGAAAATCGTTCATCTAAAACATTTTTTGAGTATTTTTCTAATAATGCCTCATTGAATATCGAGATCAGTCAAATCATGACCAACAATTCGACAATGTCTGTGAGCTTTTTAAATCAAAATAAGGACATAACTGTACCAAAATTTTTATTTTTTAAAATTTTTTAGAATTAAATATTCAATTCTGTTCATTTTAATAAATGGTAAAATTAAAAATATCAAACCTTTTAGAAAACATAATAAATTATAGAATTTGCCATTTTTAACTTTTAAAAAATAATTTTTTAGTTTCACACCGTTCTTTTTTTAATTTGGCTTAAAAAACAACTGGTTAAAGAAGTTAAAGAAGAAATTAATCTCTTTTTAGTTCAAAAATTCAAATGATTAAAACAAATATAACTCAATTGTCCGATTTTTCAGACATGCCATCAGTAAATTTAAGACATCTCTTTTTATATCGAACACTAGTTAAATTTTTAACCTGTGACATGAACTATAAGTTGAAAATGCATTTAAATATGCTCAAAAAAGCTGAATATTCGATATTAAGAAGATGTCTTAAATCAAAAATTTTAACCAATGTTCACTATAAAAGAACATTTCATTATTGTGCATTATGCTATAAAATGAAATATCTTAAAAATCGAGCATTTACGTTATATTTTTTTGTTAAATTGCTTTATGAATTAGGAATATAAACTTCTAATTTGATGCCAGTGTGATCTTTTTTTCTTTTTACAGTATTGTGAAATCCAAATACAAATAAACAAAAATTCTTCCTATTTTGATAATTCAAAATTTTCTAGAATTTAACAAAAAGATATTGCAAAAAGTACAAAATACTTTGTTGTATCTTTTTTACTTAAAAATTTTATTTTTTATGCAAATAAAGGACAAAAATAAACTAGATTTTAATTAATAATTGATTTGTTTTATTAAAAAAAAAAGAAATAAAAATTTAATTTTTGATGCAGCATTTTATTAGAATATTTTATTATATTAAGTTTTAATTCATCAAAAATATGATAGAATTTTTGTTTTGTTTGTATTTACATTTCACAATACTTTTTATACAAAAAAGTAAAAAATATAGTTGGTTATGGGGGTCTAAAGTAAAATACATTGACTCAGAAAAAAACAGAAATTATTAAGGACCAGTTTTTTAGAACGCTCTTAAAAGTTTTGATTTTTAAACAATTTATGTGTCACTAGATTTTGAATGATTAAAAAATTAAAATTTGTTTACTTTGAAATTGTTTTCGCCGAACAAAGGTCTATCAGTCGAATCATCAAACAAATTGCTTTGCATCTAATCAAGAAAATTTTCAAACAAAACAATAACAACTTGGCTTGATTTTTTTCAAAGGACTGTCAAGTCTTTAATAATTTATTTAAAGATTAATATTTTTATATTGATTTATTTTTTTTAAGAAAAAAAATTATAAATAAAAATGTCAACAAATGTTTCACATCAATCGAAAATCGTTGAGAAAATAGGCACCAGTTTTAAAATTTGTTTATCTGACTTTAGGAAAAAAAATTGTCACAAATAATCTTTAGCACCAACATTTAAGCCCTATCTCGTGCACAAACCGAATAAATACTAGCAAATAATTTCAGACAAGAGACATTTTGAGTCTAAAAAAACTGTGTATAAACCTTGATTGTTCGGCTTTGTCAAAACGGACTGGATACTTGGTCAACAAGGACCATTGACGTGTATCTCTGTCATACGACTCTATATAATAAAATCCCTCTTCGGTTCCAATACCTCCGGTAATGATTACTTTTGACTTAATTTTGAACACAAAACTGGCGTATTTGTCATGCTTTAATATTAAATTTGGCATTCTGAGAAGTTTGTTTTTGCCCGGATAGAACTCATAGAGTAATCCTTGCTCTGGATTTAGCATAAACATAAGCGCTTCTTTTTCCTGTCTTATCAGAACTCGTTTGCACGAGCCTTCTTCGTCATAGTCATGTATTGTCGGGGACTGAAGCGAATTGCTTGACGTCGACGACATGGATGGTGATTTGTCTTCCGAGTCAGAATACCAAGAGAACAAGCTCTTTTTATTTGAATTGTCCATGTCAAATTGGGTTAGTATATTGGCTGTTTTGAAGCTTACAGCTCTGGCTAGAATAAATCCGTTCAAATTCTTTGGCAATCTAAAATAGGGCAGATAAGAATTCACATTTTGCTTATCAAATTCAAAACAGTGTATACAATTATCATTTAGAATATAAATTAGATTCTTAAGACCAACAACAAATTTGGACTGGTCAATTTGAAGGTTGATTAAGCTAAGCAAGTCCAAATTGTCTGCATGAGTGCGATGATAAAATGAAAACAAATGATGACTAAGTATTGAATTCGCGTCAATGTTAAGCTCTTTCCACTCGTCTTTTTCAATGCTATAGAACTCAGCAGACATAGATTGTTGAAAATTTTGCTCGTCTAAATCATCTTGATCGCATTTGAGACCGTACAAAACCATTATGTAATTTTCTTCTCTAGATTTGGACAGATGAATAGAGTGGTGAAAGGCACGCCTAATCATCATTGGACTCAAAGTGCTCCACTCATTTTTGACTGGATCAAATCTGTATACCGAGTTTTTGAGCTCAAGTTTTTCAATATTTTTACTCATGCCTCCAATAACATACAAAACATTGTTCACTGTACACACTGAATATCCGTCAAATGTTTGCTTAAATTCGTATTCGGATTTAAGCTCGCCCGGAGGCCAGTCCATCAATCGGTCCCATTTAGACTTGTTCAAATCGAACAAATCAAAATTATCCATGACCAATGAGCATATATAATCTCTAGGCAATGTGGACGGTCTTATATTTTCCTGACTTGACTCAAAATCACCTAATGTTAGTTCAATTTTTTTTCTCAAAAGCAAATTCTGTGCCAAAAAAATATCATTTTCTAAAATAAACTCCAACTCTTCTTTTTTCAATGAATTAAGTCTTAAATACTTGAACAATTGTTCATGAAGTTTGGTGAGCACTTGGCTTTCATCATTCAATTGGCTTTGATACTCCATCCATTTCATTATTGAATAATATACATAAATTTCTCTTTTAACATTCAATTGATCCGATTCGAGAAGGTTGCAGAAGGTTTTTTGGTCAAGTCGAATGAATGACGAGTAAAATTTCTCTCTGATTTGTTCCTGAGTTAAATTGGATAGCAAATTTGACTTTAGCTGAGTTAACAAACTGTTGCACAAAGGTTCGGCCAACTTGGAATAAAGCTCAATGGTGAGATCGATCAGAAGACGGAAATTTTCGAGTATAAACTGGTATGTGTAAGATTCGAGGTCTTTGAGTCCGTGCATAGAGGCAAATAGATAGATTTCAACACAGTTGCTTAGATCGACATTTTGCTTAACATAGCTGATGCATTTGTCGACAAGCTTGGACAGCTGGAAGAGCACGGCAGCGTTGAACAGATCGATAACGTTCTCGTAGCTGATTTCAATTTTTCCTGTGTATATAAAGTCTAGCAGGCGCTTCATGGTCCACGGCGACATGTTTTCGATGAACACTTTGCCGTGACGGCTCTCTTTGAGGTCACAAGAGAACATGGCCTGAAAGTATTGGCTCGATGCGCACAAAATTACTTTGTGGCATGGAAATTCTACGCCTTCAACGTAAATAAATACATCTGTGAACAAATTTTCGTTCTTGAATTTGAACAATGTGTCGCTCTTTTCGCTCTGGAAATCTTCAATGTAAATTTGATCGCAATTAGCCGATTGAACATCCGCCATTATCCATGCTGAATTGAAAAGCATTTTTTTTTCTTTTGCTAAAGAATCTTTTTTTTTTATTAGTAAAATATAACAATAATAAGAAAAAATAAATAAATAATTAAATAGAAAATTGAATTGCTTAGATACAGAAAATTGAACTTAATTTTTTTTCAAAATAAAATTGAAGCTCAGTGAAAATACGATGACTGAGTCTGATTTAATATATGCAATTGAAATGGGGGCATATGCTTTTAATTTATGTGTATCTAGGTCTTTTGCGGACTAGAGACAAAAATCGATACTGACTAATTCTCTATTTAGATTTAATAAGAAAAAGTTATTAGTGTGTAATTTTTATTTATGAAATATTAAATTAGGCAGTGAATATTTTATTGAAATAATAATATATTAAATTTTAACAAGCTATATAAAATAGAAAAAATAAATTCGAATTATTTACTAAGTTTGAATATTTTAGCTAAATTAACTTGATTATTCGATTCGCTTTGTGAACAAATTATCCTCGGGAAAATTTCAATATTTCAAGCCTACATTTTCTCTAGTTCTAATTCAACTAATATTTTCATCATAATGCTCAGTTTATGTCATTTGAATTACGCCCTTGGGTCTCTTTATATTGGCATAATATATTTTTGATTTACGCTGTTAAAAAATGCCAAGTTATTTAACAAATCTAATAGAAGAATTTTAATTTCAGCATTCGTTTTTTTTTTTTTAATTTCAAAAATATGATCTAACACTTGACCATTTTTATCTTTTTTGAAAAGATAAGTTGAAAAACGTGTCTAAAAATTTAAGACCTTGTTAGTTTTGTGAAATTGAAAAATTATCATTTAAACCTTTTAAAAGTTCATTTGATTTAAATTTGAACCAGATTTTGATGAATGCATACTTTAATCCTTTTTTAATTTTAATTTCTGAATTAACACTAAAGTAAATTTTCTAACCTAAAAATTATTATTTGATCTCTATTAGATGATTTATTCTAAATGTAAATCTGTCTACTTTAATTCATAATTTAACAAGGTATTTTCATTCTAGTCATATAATTTATTAAAAACACTCAGTCTAGCTCTGGTTTAAATTTTTTCTATCTGGCATTAAATCAAGAAAGTTATTTTAATACCTAATTAAATATAATTTAACTAGGAAAATTTCAAAATTTTTGGAAAATATAAAAAAAAAGCTGTGGAAAAAATTATTTTCATTTTTCAATACAACAAAAATGAAATTTATATGAGAAGAAAAAAACATTTATTTTGAAAAAACTAGTTTTAAAAAAAAATAAAAAATTTTCAGCAGCCAGAAAATTTTTTCGAAGACAAAATATCAAATTTTATTATTTTAACGAAAAACTTTAAACAAAATTTAACAAATTAAAAACACGACTGTCTTTGGTGAAATAAGCTGAATTTTTACTGATACAAAAGACCTTGGAAATTTAAATGCATATTGATTTGGCTTGAAATTATTTAGACTCAAAATTAATTCGTTTCAAATTTCTTATTGCTGCTACCTAACGCCTGATTTTTGATTAATAAATTTAATCTATAATTAAATTTATTAATCAAAAATCTATGTATTTTTTTAAAAATACATTTTTTTTAAATTTTTTTAATTCCCAAAGTAACTAATGTTTAATTATAAATATTAATATTGGTCTTTTGGGTTTATTTCTTAAAAACAATTGCTTACAGTAAATTAAAATTTAAAACCAATCCCAATAATTGAAAAGCTTTTAATTTAATTTTAAAAAACTAATTGAAGAATTCAAATTAAATTTTATTTTTCATTTTATATCTTTTTTTTGTACCGAGCTAAAGCTCATTGCAGATTAAATAAAAAAAATCGAAAAAACTTTAATTTTACAATGATTGCATGCATTTTGTGCTTTTGTATCATTATTTAATTACTGGTATAATTATTGAAATTAGCAGTCTATCTAATCCAAATATTTCTCCGCTTTTGATCTTTTTAAACAGCTAATTTTCTTTCCCCAATTTTAAAAATAATAAAATTATTTTAAAGAAAATATTTTTTCATTTAAAAGGGTTTCTTTAAGTTTGAAAAAAAGTAACAGAGAATGAATTAATAATGGACAATTTTGAGTGAGTTAAAATTTTTAAGCACGTGTTTGTCACGTGAAATAAAAAAAATGAAATCGCAACAAATAAATATTGAATACTAATAATAAAAAGTGAGCACAAGTCTGAGAATCGTATGATATATGTGTCGAGATTAAGAAATTTTATATCAGATTCTTAATTTTTCTAATAGTCTGAAGTTGATTTCAAAAAATAACATAAAATTAAAAATTTTTCCATAATTATTCTAATTTATATATTAGATACCGAATGACTTTGAAGTGATATACCTACACTTAATAATAGCGTTGGTGTGTTCATGCGGCTGGTCCAAATATTTGGCAAATTAAAAATTTTGATCAAATTTCATTTTTCAAAATTAAATGCATTTTATAGATTTGCTACTGCTATAGCGTACCCCCTCCAACTCTCGACTTATATATGAATACGAGACCCGAGTTGGAGGGGATACGGTTACAAATTACAATTCGTTTTTAATTATTTAAAAAAAAAGCTTTGTTTTAATAAAATATTTTTAATTCTACCGACTAGTTTTGAGAACGCTAGTTTGCTTTAGACAAATTTCAAGCGCATCTTGCTTTAACCGTTCGTATCCAAAAACTAATTTTTTTTCAGAGATTAATTATGAAAAATTTTTTTCTTTTTTATTTTAATTTTAAACTCATTTTATTGTCCTCTCTAAAAATAAATTGCATTTAATACAAGAACGCTTTTCACAGAACATAATGGTTCATAGTTTAAAAATTTGACATGCCTCTGACAAATCTTTTAGAAATATGAACACTTGATCTTGTCTTTGCTTTCAGATTAGTGTAAGTAAGTTATTACCTAAAGCAGGATCACATTTTTGAGAATTAACTTTTTGATGAATATATAATAAAAAAAATGAGATCTATTTCTTTCTGCTAGTAAATTTTTTTCTTCTGCTAGTAAAAAAATTTATAATTAAATGAACCGAATGATTTAAATATTAATCAAAATTATCAAGCTGATGCACAAAAATCTTCAAATGGTCCAAAACGTCGTGGCAGACCTCGTGGTTCTACAACTAAAAAAAAAATACAGAAAATAGTTTTGTCAGAAAATCAAAAAGACAGCGAAAAAATTAAAATTAATATTTCAATATGAAATTTTTATATTTTTTGTCGGTACTAAGCTTAATTTCTTTATTTTTCTTTTCTGAAATAACATGAATAAAAATATTTTTGGTTAT
>PJRA01000325.1:219723-232015 GCA_016987375.1 Brachionus koreanus
CGTTATTGGATTAATCAGAGATAATTATTTTTACAAAAAAACCGCTTTTTTTTTATTTTACCGCCTTTTATACACATAAAAACAATCTTTGTGTTAACAAATAAAAAAATTTCTAAACTTTTGCAACATACTGTATAATTTCATGTAATTTCAGCAATATAATTTCTTTAAATAAATTAATAATAACTTTAAAGTTACCAAGTCATGACTTGTATTTTTAAATTTTTTTATAACTTTTGTTCTAATGATCAAAAATTTGTTCTGCAGAAGATGAAAAAAAGTGAGAACTATTATTTCACCTACTTTGGATGTCTGCAATGCCTCCAATCTTTCTAATATTTTTTTTCTGTTATTAATCTGAATTTTAGAGGTAACATAAAATTTCTCAACATAAATAGGAAAAGAATCCAATAAAAATTTACTATTACTGACAAGACAATATATAAACATTGAAAAAAAATGAAGTGTTTTTGATGTATGATATGGTCATTAGAATAGTCAAGAATCGTGAAGGTTCATTAGTTAAGCTTTTCAAATTATAATCTTTTCAAAATTTTACAAAACTATTCTCCCCCAACATACGGTCCATATTTAAAACTCGTTCTATTATTAAAATTATTGAAAAGTAAAAATTGCTCTAGATAATTAATGAAACTTATATCAGAAAGTGTTTTGTTTTTCTTTGGGGTTTAAATTTCGAATTTTAAGTCGAAATTGCAATCCTTTAATAAACTGGTAAATAAAGATTCCTCACATATTCAGAAACCAACTTGAAGTCTACAGTTAACTTTATTTTTTGTATAGAACCATAAATGATCTTTTAATTGTGGATTTTTCTATTAAATGAATTAATGAATTCTTTTCTTTTCTAGATTTTCCAATAAAGCTTGATTGTATATATAACAAAAAACAATGTTAAAATCCGAAAACCCATTATGAGTTTAGATAAAATTAGATAGTGCTTTTAATTTTTTTTGAGACAAATTAGGAAAAAAAATTAATATTAACCTTAAAGAAATAAAAAAACATTAAATTTTTTGCTTTCATTTTTCAACTTAGATTCATATCGTTAAAACATAGACAGTTCTAAAATAATTCATTTTTCTATCTTCTTTATTATTTATTTATTCGGCTCTTAATTTTTATTTAATACAATATACAAATTATTAAATAAAAAAATCAAAAGTTAAATTATTTATTCATCTTCACTATCAGTATTATCAACAAAAACTGCACATTTTCTGACATTTTCATTTTTGTCCTCATCAACTTCCATTGAGTCATTCAAAAACATTGCCAATGTTTTTCTACCTTCAATTTTTTTATTCTCTTCTTCCTCACCATCATCAAACAAAGTGTGAGCAAGCGATTTCATTTTTTTTGCAACTGGAGGTGACGGCGTAGCGGGTATATTTACACTAGTCATATTTTTCACTTTATCTTGATGCTGATCCAAAGCCTGGCTAAGCATTGCGTCTTCTTCTTCCTCTTCAATACTCACTCCTCTCCTCTGCTCATTCAAATAGCTTTGTCTATTTGAAGCATCATACAAAGTTCGTCTTTTGATATTTCAGTAAAGAAAATAAGAAATTTAGAGATTATAATTTAAAGCATTACTTGGCTGGTTTTGTCATTTTTGAGTCATTTCTGCTGCTATGTATATTAGCGCCATGCAAAGACTGATCCATTATTTCACTAATATTAGAAGCGTCAAAGCTTTTGTTAGCTTTTTTTTGACTTGGTCTGCTTGTGTCTGTGGAAACATTGGTGCATTGAGAGACAGACGAGTCGTCTGATAGGGTAGCGAAAGTAAAATTAGCCTCAAAATTAGAATTTGAATAGGCAAATATGACGGGTCTGCCTTTATGCTTGAAATATGTGTCTATTGACAAATCAAACCAGCAACCAAACAAAAGGCACACTTTAAATTCTTTTAAACAAAATGTTAAAGTTTCAAATTCTTTGTCTATTTCATAATGACTGAATTCATCACTATCGAAATTTACTTGGGTGTTTATGAGTGACTTTGAATCAGCTAAATAAACAAAAATTAAAATTTTAAATTTAAAAACTAAAAAAATACTATTTTCTGGTATAACATAATTTTTTATCATTAGTTTATTTGGTTCAACTAAAAAAGTAACTTCATCTGTATCATTTGAAAAACTGTTCATTGTTTCATGTAAATATCTAAAATAGCGATTATTAAATTTTTAAGAAAAAGAGCCCAAATAAAGCGTATACTTTGAACTAATGCTAATTTTGTTGGTACAATTTACAATTGAAAAAGAAGTCTGCAAATTTTCACAGTCTGAAATACCGAGAATAAATGTTTTTCTTAGACCATATTTGGATGTCATGATGATCAGAAATTTTGTGTCATATAATTGATCTTGATTGTTTTTGCTTATTTTTTTTGTCATCATGGTAGAATCATAGTCGTAGACTTTTTGAGCAGTGTCATTAGTCAAAGCAATGTATTTTACTGTAATTGTACATTTTTCAATATTTTTTTCCAATGAATTTATATTTTTAAAAATTGACAAAAATGACTGAAAAATAAAATCAAAAATATTTAATTTTTTTTTCTCTAATTTATTAATTTTTTTATTAATACCTTTACTGGAATCTTACACTTAAACGGCTCATAATCGACAATATCATCTTCTTGATCGTTTAGTTTTCTTGTCGCATTACAATCATTTAGAGTTGTATTATTTAAATTTGTAGTGTTCAGACAATTTTGATTCACTAAATGTGGTTCAAAATAGGAAAAAAATGATTGCTTGAATGAAAAGCATGTAAAGGCAGAGCGTGATGAGTTAATCGTTCGAATTGATAGCTACAAGTTCAAAAGCTGAATTAGCAATTAGTTTATTTAAAATTTTAAAGGCTTTTTGAAAAAATAAAGATTAAGCTCAAAATTTCAATTATAATTAACCTTTAGTAAAACGAATTATAATTTAAAATCTTGAATATTAACAATCAAAGGTCGACTTAATCTTTTTTCTAACTGTTGCTGTTACTATATTTTTACTGTTTATCACTAGATCTTTAATTAAAAACTAAATGATTAAATTTAATCTTTTACGAAAATCTAATTTTATAAAAAATAAAGAAAAAGATCATATCTTGATAATCTTGAAATACATTATATTATTGATAGCGTTGGTAATTTCAAATAAAAATAGAATAAAAATTATTCCTTTTTTGAAAATATAGAATAAAAGTTTATCAAAATATCAGGATGAGTCAAATAAATTTGCGTTTTTTTTTTAACTTTTGTTTAAATATAATAATAAAAAAAATTGATTGTTAGCTTAACTTCAAAATATAAACCATTATACTCTATAGTCTTTAGGCATCTATCAGAGAGTAGTTTGATACTTCTCTTGTATCTTTTATCACTTTGGAAACAAAAAATCCACGATGTTCTTCTTCAACTGGGTTAGTAACATTTTGTCTCCTAATGAAATTCTCTACAAAATGATCCGTTAAGCAGAAAAGATGATAGTTAGAAGGAGAAAGATCTGGGCTTGGAGCTGGATGAGGAAATAATTCGATCTCTTCAAGCTATTCTATTTTTGCCATTGTTATTCTAGCTGTATTAAGTTCAGCGTCATCTTGAAGAAACAAACCTAACTTTGGGTTGACCAAAGAAAGATTTTTTTTAAATGAAGCATACATTCGTTCTAATTGTTCAAATTCTAAATAAAATTCAACCAAACACACAACATCATCTTTTTATCAAAGTGTTCTCTTTTTAAGACTTTGCTGAACTGGTTGAGGGGGTTCAAACCATTGTTTTCTATTATAATAATTTCAAAAATAGATCTCATCACAGGTATTAGTCCGTCTGAAAAACTGTTCCTGTCAAAGATTCTCAAGAAGTTTCTTACATATTTTAATGCATGGTTGAATATTGAAATTTCAAATCATGAGGAACAACTCGGCAACATCTAATAGCTTTGTTAATCAAATAAATTGTGATATTTAAAAGGCAAAGTAAAATTTTGGATCAAAATTCATTTTTTAAAAATGATCAAAACATTTTAAACGCGCATTTAAATTTCATCGCAGATTTTTGATTTTTGGTAACATTTCAAGGCTTTATTTTTAGACTTTTGAAAAAAGATTGTAATTTCTAAAAATGCATTGAAATTTAATTGCGCATTTAGAATGTTTTATTCATTTTTGAAAAATGAAATTTGATCAAAAATTTTACTTTGCCCTTTAAAGGTCATTTGATAATTGCTCTCAAGAGTTGCAAGCAGAGCATTCTGATTGAGAATGGCTGGTCTGATCCAATAGCGAAGATTGCATTTTATAGAAGTTTTTTTTTAATCTAATAAAGAAAGAGTTAGAAATATCATCTTGAAGAATATTCAATTATGTTTATCTTAATATATAATATGACTAGAGACCACGAAAATTTTCTCATAACTTGCTCTAAGTTGGCTTTAAAAATTCTTAAAGTTGCTTAAGTTGTTTAAATGTTGCGCAAGTAAAAACATTCATTTATTTGAATTAAATTATTAATTTCATTAACCGCCTTTCAAGACGATGTAAGATAAAAATAAAAGAAAAAAATATACATTAGAATAAAAATGGATGTTAAAAAGTAAAATTTTTCTAATTTTCTGTATCACAAAAATTAGCTTTTGTTTCTTAACAGAAAGTAGCTTTGAGGAAAATTCCTCAAATTTTTTTAATCGAGTTGACATTTTTATTTTTTAATTAAATTTTTTTTTAATTTTTAAATTTTTGAGGTTATTATAAATATGTGTAAAAGTTGAATCAGTCATTCAATGTTGCGTTTACATTAAAAGAGTGCCAAAAGTTGCCAAAGTTGTTGGTTGTCTTTGAATATGACTTTAATTTTTAGAATTATACAGATGTTAAAATAAAAAATAATCAAACTTTTATAAAACGAAAAATTTTATGATTGAAATAAAACTAAACTTAAATTTAAATTTTAAATTATTGAAATAAGGCTAGATTTAATTTATATTTTTCTATTTGCACAAATAGAAAAAAATTTGGGATGATCAAAAATTATCACATAAAAATAAAATTATTTTTAGGACTAAAATTAATTAAAAAACAGTCGGCTCCTATTGATATAGCAAAAAAATAAAAAACAAACCGATTCTTCACTAGGTTCGAAATAAAGCTCATCACCAATCTTAGACATGGTAACTATAGACTTAGCAAACAATTTCAAGTTGTTTTGAGGAATAACAAATTTCATTCTGTCAATTTTCAATTAAAAAACAAAATAAAAATTAAATTAATTTTAGATTAGTTTAGAGAAAAACAAAAAAGAAGTGGTTACTTAATGACCCCAATCTTTGACAAATTAAAAATTTTCAAATTTAAATTTTATTAAACATTTTTGAAATTCTATTAACGGTAACTTAAAATCAACAAAAAAAAAAATCCATTTTTAAAAAGTTAATCTAATTTACAAGAATATTCTTATCACTGTTAAAGCAAATCATTAAATTGGTTATTTTCGTTTTTTACCATCGAATCGGTACTTTTTTGTCCATGATCGACTAAAATTTGCTCCAACTCCTTGCACCACGACTCGCCTAATTCTGTATTATCGACCAGTTTAGACAATAAATCATCAACGGTAGGCTTTTTCTCTTCTTTGTCTCTGATCTCAGTCTGCTGTTCAGTTAAATCATCTATAAACGATTCACTGATCAAACTATTTTGGTAAAGAAGGTTTTCAAATTCAAGTTTTTTCTCCTCTTCGTGTTCTTTTTCAGCTGAATTTTTCTTAATACTATTCGATTGAGTCAATGTGTTATTTTTATCCAAATTTTCACTCATTTTTGAAGAATAAAACTGAAAGTCATCTGTTTCCGAATTGAGCTCTTTGACCAAATTTTGCATTGCCGAAGTAACAGAATCAGCAGCCAGGAGCAAATCGTTGTGCAAAGTTGAATTTTGCTCGTTCAATGAATTTAATGAACTGTTCGTTGATTGATTAAGAGAATTAGTCATATTGAATTTAGATCTAGGTGGATGAATTTCGTTCATGGCCGGTGAATTGGGCGAGCTCCAACTTCTCGGCTGTAAATTAGTAATAATTCCATTACGATTTTTATTGATTGGCATTTGAGCTTCTTTTGAATTAGTTGGTCTATTGATTAAAGCATCTAGTTGACTCAACCGGTTTAGTAGCTCGTTTCTATTTGACTCCAAAAGTTGCATTCTGGACTCGAGCTGACCTTTTTTGTGCTTCAAAGTCTGCAACTCTAGCAGTATGGGATCCTGATTGTAAACTTTTCGGTTCAGTGTGGCGCTCATTGGAGCCTTGTATTTTGCTTCGTTCGGTTCAAGCATGTCCAATGAACAGTTCGATAGTTGTTTGAGTCTGAGTCGTTTTATTTCTTTGAGAATTTCTTTGTTTTGGCGTTCCAATTTGGCAACAATTTCTTGTTTTTCCTTGAGAAGTTGATAGTTGCTTAAGTTTTCGAAGTCAGTGTCTTCAGAATCCATGTCCAATTCGCGTAGACTGTCACGCGATTGTCTAAAGTTGTTTTCGGAAAGACTTCGACTTGTGTTATAGGTGTTGAATCTTTGGGAAGAAGAGGCGGGCACTTGTCTCGAAAGACTAGCGGTACGAGATTCGTTTAAAAGATTGAGTTTTTGCTTAAATGTGTTCTGTTTAATGGACTTAATGGATGCTGGTTTGGGAACTGATTGGTTCAAAGTGGCGTAGTTTGAATAGTTTGAACGGGGCGACTGTACATTCGATGTTGGCTGAGTAAATTGAGGTTTTTTCGAGTAAATTTCGGCTAGTCGAGATGAATAAAATTGAATAACGTGGTGCTCGTCCAAGTTCTGGTTGCCATCAATGACTCCATGAGAAAGCGGAAGCGGTTTTTGTAAAAAGCTGCAGTAATTACTTAAAATAAGAAAAAAATTTATATCTTAAATAAATATTGTTTCTATTTTCCAATTCTGCTTTACCTGTTAGAAGAATCTTTGCCCCTGGACTTGAGCATAGAAAGTGTGTTACTGTAATTGGCTCGATTCGACGCTTGATTAAATTGGCCCATAGAGGGCGTAGGTTTTATGCTAAGTTCATTCCTTAATAGAAATTTATTAGCAAAATAAGTAAATTTTTTGTGCTTTTGTTCAAAAAAATCTAATTTTTTATTAGAAATTTTTGAAAAATTTAAAAATATTGCTTTTAATTGAGACAAGTTCAATTTTAAAATTTTAAATTTCAAAAATAAATCCCTCAAAATTATGAAGACTTGTATAAATTATTAATTTTTGTCTTAAATTAAATTAAACAATTTTATTTTTATTTTGTAATTAAATAAAAGCAAAGGTGTATTTTTTGAAATGGAATTGATAAATATCTACCATACTTGAATGAGACTCTGTGAAGTTTATTTAGTTTGTTAGCTTTGATTTCAATTTCATAAATATTTGGTTGAGATATTGGCTTAATTTTTTGCTGCATTTATGAAAAATAAAGAAAAAAAACATTTATCTTAAATAATTGATATCAAATATTTGAAAGTCTTTTTTAAAATTCAAAGCAAGCTTAAATAATTGACAAAAAATTCGATAAAATTTAATTATACCTTTGACAATAAAGCATAATTCAAGTTCAACAAAAGTTTCACTAAATGTAAACCTAGCACAATTCGAGTTCTAAATTAATTTTTCATAAGTTGAAAAAAAAAAAAAGAGATCAATAAAATTATTTTTTTCGAAAAAAAATTATAATTAATTTTGCCTCCATAGACATAGGTTTTTAAAATAATTAAATGTGGACAAATTCGAATTTTAGTATATTTTTTATGCCACTAATTAATAAAAAAGGAAAAAAAATCATGTTTTACAAATAGTTTAGTCTTATCAAACTAGCTTTAACTCTGAATTTTTTAATTCTTTTCTAAATCAGATTTAAAAAAAATTCACAATTTTATTTTCTAAAATTAATTATTTATTTTTTCATCTTAATCAGATGAGAATTTAAAGTTATCGATAACAAAATTATTCAAAGTCTCGAACAACTTTCATTTCACCAGGTTTATTTTTTATCTAAACTAATTTAAAGGATATACAAATCGTCTTAACTTTTTTGCTTTGTATCAATTTTAAAAAATAGAAATTTGAAAAGAGATTAATATTTTAAGCCTAACAAAAAAATCTAACATGATTTTTTTAAATAAATAAAAAATATGAGGAAAATTTACATCAAATTTTTAATGTCAGATGATTGATTGTATTTGGACTCCAGAAATGTATTGATTAAGTTGAATGAATATTGGTTTTTATTGTGTGGATTTGAGTATAAATCTGATCTATTTATAGGTAAACTACTTGTATTTGGTATATTTTGATTATCGCTCTGAAATTTCGAAGATTCTAAAGACAAAGATTGAAACATCTTGTCCTTATTTGTGGAATTTTTGTTCAACAGGCTGTAGTCACTGGTGGTCATGGCATTTGTTGGACCAATCGTGTTATATTGGGAAGATACCGAGTTAAACTGAACATTTGGACAAGCTTTTGGCGCATTCTGGTTTGATTTTTGGCTAGCCGGATTTTTATTAGGTTTACAAAAAAACGACCGCTTGAGCGAAGTCGAGAACTGTTTGGCAGCAGATTTCTAAATTCAATTGAAAAATTTATCTTATGCAAATAAAAAAAAATCACTTTCTTACATAACTAGTGTATTCTTTCATTTGATGAGTTAGCTGGTGCGAGTGACTTATTCGTCCTCGCCAAAAACAGTCCTGACAAAGCTGATACTTGCGGCATTTCTGGCATTTGTAGCGAAATCCATTGAAATTGGAGCGTTCACATGCGCTGCATTTAACCGAATGCTGCACATTTTGAACAACGATATAACGGTGAAATATATTTAACCAAATGAACGATGGAGGGCCGGCATCGGACAGCGTCACGTTCAAAAAGTCCTCCAAAAAAATTGGAGAAGACTAGGGGAAAAATAAAAATATAAATAAAATTAAAAATCCATGCAAAAATCAAAACCAACCCAATCAAAGCATGTTTTGGCGCTATTTTCAGTGTAGCCAAAAGACGGCTCTTCAAAAACCGATTTTGGCAGTACCAGCAGCTCTTTTAGATACAAATCGAATTTGTGCAATAACAAACTATTTTTAGACTGGTCGGATATTTGATTAAATATGTCTTTATTTAAATATGAATAAAAATTTTGAATAATTTTATTTTTTCTGTTTTGACTTACATTTTAGTTTATCGACCAGTTTACCAGAGCACATGGTAGTTAAAGCAATTTTAATAGAGAAAACTTTTATTTTAGAAAGGCGATTTTTGTCGTATAAATTAAGCAACCAAGATAACAACAATTGAGTTTGAGTTTCAACATTTATTTGCTGGTTATACGCTAGCCTTTTGTTTAATTGTATGTACATGTTTTGAATGCACTGTTCGAGCTTGGACGAGTCAAGCTCGTGCGATAAGTCCAATGTGTGCAGACTGGTGTCGCGGAACGTCTCGATCACATTCCACAAATCGATCAAGTGGACTTGAAAAAAAATTTTTTGTAAAATTGAGACAAAAAATCTCTATTCTGTTTGAGACTTACGGTTGAGCTTTTTTTGGATGAATCTGAGCTTGGATGCAGTGCGATAAGTGGCGAAGCGGATCACATCGAAATTTTGTGCACCTAAACAAAATTGAAAATTTTTAAATTTTAAATTAATCTAGCAGCATTTATTACGTAATTCGAGAATTATTTGCTTGTAATCCGACAATAGCTTGGTTAATTTTTGTGATTGATTTGAACTTGTTGGTGCTATGTCACACATTTCTTGTTTCTCGGCTGCACTGATCCTAGGCGCTTAGTTCGATCTAACTTTCAATTCAATTGTTTTCTAAGACAATTAATTTAGATTCTTTTTTCCATGCTTTTGTTCATTCAAATTTTAACTCATATACAAACTAACTTTAACTCAAACAAAAGCAATTGTTTCAAATTTTTTTTCTATTTGGGTCCTCTTCAGCATAAATTGAAGTATTTTTTCTTCATTATTTTTATCTAAACAAAATCAAGATAATTTTTAAAACATGACTAATTGAGGCTTGACGGTCATCTTTACCAAAATTAACTAAACAATTTTTACATTTTTAAAACAAAAAAATAAGCTGAATTAGTCTCTTATATCCACTTAAATTGTCGCTTAAATCTGTAAATAATTTACTTTATTGACGTCTAATAGTTAAAGTCTTTCATTTGCTAATGACTTTTCACACGTTGTTTTTTTTATCTATGTTTGCTTTCTGCGTGATTAACCAAAAAAAATATAGGCACATACTGCACCCCTTTAGGTTTTATTTTAAAAAAGCTTAAGAGGCACGAAGCAAAAACAAGCAAGCTCCATTAATCTACCTTGTTAGATAACAGGTTTTTGATGAAAATAAAAAAAAAATAAATCATTGTCAATTAGAGCCTTTTAGAAATGGGTGAATGAATGAAAAAATAAAGAAACTAAATACAAAGTTTGAAATAAAATATAGCTTCGAGTTCTATTAACCCAGTTAAAACCACTGACTAATTTCCATGTTCTTAAATTGCTGTGTTTGTTTTTCTGATTTATTTGTTGATTATTGATATTTGAGTCCAAAGCAGATATAGATAAACCAACGACCTCATTTGACAAATTGAAATTAAACGATACAACATAGATTCTTAATTTCTATTAATTTAGCAAAAAAAACATGTAACCAAGATCGTTTAAGATCTTATTTGAAGCAAAAAAGAAAATGACTTGGTTATGAAACTTTTTCAGAGACATCAATTGGATGAGATCGCATGCCAATCTACTTTTCAGGTTACATAACCTGGTAAATTAATTTATAATTCACAAAAATAATATCAATTCATTCCAAGAGTTTCCAAGAACAACAACGCAAAATCACATCTTTATAACTGCTTACTTAAGGCACTGCGAATGCATACACACACAATTTACAAGTTTTTCTCTATCGTGTTTTATTAATTAAAAACCGATACATAGCTAAAAAAAATATGTTTTTTTTTTTTAGGTTTTTTGATAAGGATTAAATCATGATTATCTAAAGTGAGATTAAATGATTTCAATTGAATTGAATCTTAGATTTATGTTCTTGTTTAGCCCAGCTATCATTTTTGAATAACATGCATACTGAGAATGCTCGATAATAATTTTAAATCAGGTTTTTTTATTAATCAATTTTTATTAATCAGATCCAAATATAAATCAAAGCTTATTCGATTACTTGAATTATTTTACTTTTAGAGCTCTAAAAGCCTTTCTTAATAATCAATTTATCTTAAAATCTTAATTGTAAACAAACAAGGCCTGCTTTAGTCTTTTGTATCCCTAAAGCAATCATTTCACTTTAGTTCTTTTGTGTCAATTTAAATTAAAAAAAAAACCTTTGAAAATTTATTCTATTTAATTTTTTTTAATTTAAAAAAAATCAAAACTTCTTGTCTCGGTTAGAACAAGTATAACTCGAATAACTCGTAAAATTTTTATGGTTTGATTTTAAAATATTCCTTAAAAGTCTACAACAAGACAAGCTCTTTTCACTAAATTCAATTAGACCAAATTTTATAACACCAGCTTAGCTTTAGATGCATTTTACATCGAAAATTCAACCAATTCAATCAAGAAAAAACTTCTTTTTTTTTATTTGTGAATAAAATAGCTTCCTTTATTTTTTTTTCATTCATATTTAAGGTCGCAACTAGCGACTAAGTGTTGAAAAACGAGATAGATTTACCAGATCTGTGTATAAATAGAATATTGATATTAATTACTTTAAAAATATCCGTGGAAAACTATATGCTAATCTAAGCCAGATAAATCAATCATCATTTTAATAAGTTTAAATCTAATATTTAGCAGGTATAATTTAGTTTAAAAAAGTACTTGGTCTATTTTTAATCCCGTAGTGTCTAGTGCAATTTTTGAACCTTCAATAAAATTTATTTTTAAGATGAAAAATTTTTTAAAAAAAGGAGTTAATTCTAGCTAACGATAGCAAGTATCAAAAATATACATGCTAAATCTTTGCATTTCTTAAGAATTTATTCTTAGCTTAGTTAGTTTTAAATTTTTATTTGTCTATAAAACATAAAGTATCACTGATTCAATTAGGAAAAGGGTCTCTATTTGTTTTAGATAAATAAATATCTTTAATATTAATTTTGAAGTTCAGATTTTTAATTAATTTTAAAAATAAAGCATAACTAGTTTTCTAAATAACTAGAAATTAGTTC
>PJRA01000325.1:236835-263284 GCA_016987375.1 Brachionus koreanus
TTATTCTAATATAGTATCATTAACAATGGCAAAAGGAGTTTAATTACTCAGAACCAAGTTTAAAGTTTATCTAAAATTTTTTAAATAAACTTTAAAAAAAATAAAAAAGCTGAGCAAGATATCAGATAGACGGATCAGGAATCCATGAAAAGATTAATTTAGAGGGACGGAAAAATTATTGTGAAAGCATTTTAAAAACAAGCTAAATAACAAACAACTAGTCGGACAATTGAATGAATTTGAATCGAATCCCCAAATTGTAACAGAATTTAAATCTCTAATTTCAGCCTAGTTCGTTTTTAGAGAAAGTCCCAATTAAGGAAAAAATTGATCATGTTATTCATTCTACTAATGAATTTTTTATTATTTTTGAAAATTTAAACAGACATAAATTTTATATTTTAGTATTTAATAGTCTTTTAATTTTTTAAGTAGATTCCTACAAACTACGAATGTCAAATCTTCAGGAGCAACTAAGCACTGTCATTTAATAATTGGAGGTTACTAAGCTTGGAGTTGCTTTCATGAGTAAGTGTTGCTATACCTTTTTACCAATAATGATGTAATAGCACCAAAATTTCAAAATTTTCATTTTAAAAATTTTTTTAGAATCAAATAAATAAAGAGACATATCATTTGAAGAGCATTCAACTATATTTATTTTAACAAATAATTTAGTCTGAAATTTTGGACTTACAATGTCGCCAAAATCAAAATTGTTTCTAAGTTTTTATTTTCTTAAATACTCATCTTTATAAAAATTGATCTCAATTTCACTGATTCAATTTTTTATTTATGGTTAAAATTATTCTAATTTAAGCTTCTATTTTTACAATTTATTTTATTTATATACATATTTTCATTTACTCATCAACAGACAGAAAGAATATTATTCATTTCAAAAACCTCTCAAAATTCAAGTGTTTTTCTTGTTACGATTCATTCAGTTCAATAAACCATTAACAAGATTTGAAAAGAATAAACCTAACTTTAAATATTCTAAGATTATGATTTCTTGACAATGTTACTGCTTTAAAGTATTCAATATTAAAGGTTAATGACACTAAATCGTCATTACATCATCTGTAGCAGCTAAAGATTTTGACAAACTTTGATTTATTTTCAAACAATTGTTCAAGTCTTTAAAAAAAAAATTTCAGAAAATTTATAAAGCTTTTTAGAAACATTTTTTCATTTTGAAGCTGCTATCAGTCTGGATTGATTTCTGAAAAAAACCATCTTGTTCACTCATTAAGAAAATCAAATTCAACTTTGATTTAAATTTTTATACTAGACTATAACTATAAATAAAGAACAAAAAAATTCAAAAATATATTTTTATTACTAAAACGTAACGTTTTTTAAAAGTAAATTAAATTTTAAAATTTAAAATGATTTAGAAAAACATCACTTTCTATTTTTTTAATAAAATTATAAAATTATATTTTGAGGACATTTTTTATTAAATTTAACTTAAAAATGAAAATAAATTTAAAACAAGTAAAAAGCATTTTGGTCATTATTTTTTTTTCAATGGTGACTAATAACTGTTGGAGAATGGTCAAAAGTCGAAACAGTCAAACAATTTTTTGATACTGTGGGGTAAGATTATAATGAAGACAAATTAGGGGATGATGAACAGAAGGAACAGAAGAGGTTCTTAAGATGTCTTTGATCCCAAGGAGTAAAATTTAGATGAGTTAACTCAAGTGACTTCAATTATTGAACCGTCATAGCAGAACAAGACATTGACATGGGCGTAAATAATTTTTTCACGACAATCAAGCTAAGCAAGCTGAGACAATGAATACTTGGAGTTAAAAGTACTTTTCTGATGTAATTATTGGAGATTATGTAGTTAAATCCCCGATGCTAACCTGATTTGTCTGGTCATAGCCATTAATTTTCAATTTTTAGCTTGTGAAGTGCGGTTAAATGCAACTGTACATTCGAGTGTTCAACTTTTCTATGCTCATGACGCAAATCTAATCTACTTTGCAATTCTCGTTTTCACCGCTCAAATTCGGCATGCAAAAATAAATAAAAACTTAATTTTTTTTTAATTTTTTTTTAAATTTTATTTTATTTTACTTTTATTTAAAATTTTACAAATTTACGTATTAGATCATAATAGTATAGAATTTCGTGTATATCAATTTTCCTATAACATATAGATCCAACATTACTTTTTTAATGGTGTTTATTTAAAATGAGAGAAGTCTATTTAACTTCACTAAAATTTTCAAAACTTGCCTCTTTGGAATAGAAAATGAAATTCGAATACACATGCCCATTTAGGAAATTACAAAAAAGTTTTAATTTCTTTAATTTCCTTTTTTTTAATTGAATGCATATAAAATCAATAAATTTATTAAAATTAAAACTATTTGATTTAATATTTATAGATGTCAAAAAATCTCAAGACTTTTGAGTTCAATGATACCTGAATTCAAGCCCTTTTTTTTTGCTAAATAAAAATAAATAACAACAAAAAATAAAAACATTTTATTTTGAATTTATTTTAAAATCTTTTATTTTTAGAATAAGAATTTAGCA
This sequence comes from Brachionus koreanus, assembly GCA_016987375.1. NCBI lineage: Eukaryota > Metazoa > Rotifera > Eurotatoria > Ploima > Brachionidae > Brachionus > Brachionus koreanus. The sequence continues at coordinate 239,392 of PJRA01000325.1, forward strand.
GTTCTCTATCAATAGCTTCAAAACTGTGTCTGTATTACCGGAATCGGACTTTTTGTTGATTAAACAAAAAAAGATCTAATTTTGATAGTGACTTATCGGATAAGTTTTTAAATTGATTTCAAGACATTTAAATTCCAAGACGTGTTAAAAATTCATGAGAAAATTCTACAAAGTTTTGATAAAAATTAATAGATAAATTTCAAAGGATTTATCCAAAAAGTATTTATTTTTTTTTAGATTTAGCTGCATGATAAAAATCTTTTTCAATTAAAATATCTTTCATTTACGTTAGAATATTTCTCTTTTGTCGATTCAGCCCTAATTATCAGTTCTTAAAATCAGTAAATATTTTCGCCTTAGAATAGTGGGGTTCTAACTTGAGAAAAAAAATGTTCGTATCATTTCAAAAGATAGACCTACTTGGGCATTTAGACACCTTTCTATTGAATTCAATTGACGAACTAAAAATTTACCGAAACACACTAATGGAAAATGATTGTTCTAGTTAATTAACAATTTTGTTGGTGAGAATTTTGAGTGTCAAGCAAAACAATAGAATGAATTATGTAAAGATAGCAATCAAAATTTTAATTTACTTTATTTTAAAGGCCTTAAAGGCAGTTTGTTAAGGTGAAAAATGTTCCATTTACTTTTAGTGGCTAATTTGACACAATCTAATTTGATGTGATTTAATTCTTATCGATCAAGCTATTCTTGTAAGATTCAATTCTTATCTTATGAATAACATGTAAAATTTAACGCATTTGTAATTAGGCTTTTGCTTGGCGCCTTTTTCTGACTCAAACTGATTGCAAACACTTAACTTAATTAGCCTTCGAGCTTTTTACCCTGCAATTATTATTTTTAGAAGCATTTAATGTGCACTAAACACCATTGAGAAACTAAAATGAGATTTAAACTGTATGACTATGAAAACAATCGCTCCCCAGTGATTATGAAATTAATATACTCAATTTCGTGCTTGGATTTGACTAAATACAACCAGCATAAATGATCAAAAAATAAAATAAAAAATAAGCTAATGACATGCTTTGTTTATTGTTAAATATTCTATTAATATACACTTTTAGATTAATTAGCTTAATTTTTTTATTAATGAAAATAAATATTTGAATTTTTAAACTTTTAAAAATTAAAAAAACAAAAACAACTCTAAAACGAATGAAAATTATCTATCGATTAATCTTAACATGTAATCTTAAAAAATAATTAGAAATAAATCTAATGCATCTGTTAATTTTTTTTGAGCCTTGTTGTGAAAATAAAGATACCAAATAAGCTATTTTCTTAAACAATTTTATTTATTCTATCTTCTACTCCTACTGGATCATAAAGCGTCAACTTTCCCTTTCCTTCCATTCCATTCCATTCTGTCCTTGGCAACAATCACACTAATTACAAATATAGTCTTGTCTTTTACAGCTCTCTTTCAGAAGTTTACTTCCAAGCCATCTCTGGTCTGTCTGCAATTCTCTTGTTCTGTGTTCAAAATAGCGCAGGAATTTTTCTATTTTTGAAAGAGCTGCTCTAAAAGCCTCTGAATAAACCTAAAAAAGGAAACTTTCGAGGAAGCGAAGAATGACTGGGAAAATCTTAAAAACATTTAAATGCTAGTAACTTATTTATATCTCCTTTTCTAGTACCTTTTTGAGCAACAGCTCCGATCTGACACAAATGCTACTGCATCGAGTGGATCATCTACACTGTAATTATTTCCCCTGTAGAAACCGGTCCCTCATTTTTTGATGAAAGGTTTGGATCCTCGTTCCTCTACTTTTATGACTAACACACAAACAGTTCGGTCATACCGGCTATAAAAAGAAAAGAAAATTAGTGCATCGCCCATTATTCACTAGGATAGAAAAGGGTCAATTATAACTTATTTATTTAGTGGTTCAGAACATCAACTGTAAATGCAAAGTTAATTTTTGATATTTTTATTTTTGAATTTAAATTAAAAATTTACATTAAAACGAAAAAAAAATACGAAAAAGAAACAATATATAAAAATAGAAAAAAAAATCAAAACTTGAACGTATAAAATTACATAATAACTCTTTAAATGAAAAATAATTAAAAAAAAACAGAAAAAAAATAGAATGAGAAAAGAAATAAAAACATAGATAGATTTTAATTTTTAAATTAATAAACAGTAATTTAGTGAAAAAAAAAACAAAAAAACAAAGCGAACATATAAAATTTTTGATTTAAACTGGGACTGGCGCAAAATAATTTTAATAACAAATAACTTGATCATAATCGCGACCGGTCGACGACGAACTTCCATTCGAATTTACTTCTGTATTATTCGAATTAGTCGAGTTACTATTAGGCTGAGATTGAGCTAGATTAAAAAAAGCCGAATGAGAGTGGTGATGTTGATTGATTACTTGATTATTGATGGACTGTTTTTTGCTAAGTAAGTAATTAGGCGAAAACGAGCCGGACAATGGGGACAAATTGTTAGAAGAAGTGCTCGAGCTTGATTGTGTGGGTGATTGATTAAATGGCTGGTTGTCTCGTAGCGAAGCAGCGGTGGCAGCAGCAGCAGCTGCAGCGGCCATGGCAGCAACACTTCGCGGGTCAACACTCGAATTTGGCATGTAATTATGACCATTTAGAACTGGTATGTTGTGAAAAGGGGCACAAAACTCCTGGCTATTTTGGTACTGGTTGTCTTGATTTGAATAGTTTTGATACTGATAAGACTGGCCGTGATTGGCAGCCGATTGATTAAAATTGAAGCCAAAATCGAACTGATTTTGAGGCATGAATGTCGACGCACTTGAACTAGTCGAAGACAAAGGCGATGTTGAGCTCTGGGCGCTTGGCATTTGTGTCGTGTACTGCGAGTCCGGCTTTTGATTGAACAAAAACGACGCAAATTGCAAATTAACCGAGTCTTTGCCTTCTTTATTTCGTCTCACATTTTGCTTTCGATTTCTTGTTTGTATGTTCTCTTTCTTCATCGTAATTGGCCGATCGACCTATCCAAGAGAAAAAAAATAAACACATAAGTATACAATTTCGAAAATTATTAACGCTTGAATATTATTAACTAATTAATTCAAGTGGAATTAAATTAATTAATTTAAAATTCATTGATATTTTGAGTTTTATGTCTAATTTATTATTATTTTTATTTTTATTTTTTTCAAATATCCTGCTTATCATCTCAATCTAACTACTTCTTTGACTAATGATATTATTTTCTTTGTATAAACACTAGATGCCTATCTCATATTTATGTAATTGAATATTGCTGCAATCGTAATTGGATATGAAAGCAATTATTTAAATTTCAACTTACTTTATGAAGTTTTTTGTAGAGACCACAGGCGTTGCACACAGGCAGGCCGTCGCCATTGCGTCGCCACAAAGTAGTTGTATAAGTTTGACAATTTGAGCAAGTGATGCCAGTTTTTTTGACAGTGGTCAATCGACGCTTGTTTGGCTTGATCAATGGACGATTGTGACCATTCATTTTATGGTAGAGACCGCACGCATTACACAAATAATTACCATTTGTGTCGCGTCTCCACAGTGGCGTGTAAGTTGCCTTGCAGTTGACACACTCTCTGCCATCATCGAGTTTGGTCTTTTTGTTCGAGTTTCCCTTGATTGGCGACAGTGATGAGTTGTCAATCGAACTGTTGGACGCCGCCGACGACGACGATGTGTTATTTGAGTCTGTTTGTTCGGTTTTTATGTCACTTTTGACTATTGGTGAGTTGGTCGGATGGTATTGAAAGTTGTACTGATAGGCCTGCATCAAATGATGGTGGTGGTGATGCGGGTCGAAGCTGGGCGTCGAGTTGAGATACGGCGAGTTAGTGTGAGTGATCTCAGGCGTGATTATTTTGGGCGCAGCTGGGTCGGCGCTCTGCGACGCGTTCAGCTTCTCTTTGGCGTCGATTTCGTCTTCAGAATGGTTGAGGTCGTCTTCGGAGGCCGACGAAGACGAAATGGACGAGGAGGCCGAGGGCGCTGTCGTGTTCAGAGCGGGCAACAGGTTGCCGTAGTAGCCTGACTGAGTCTGGCTCCTCGCCTGCCACTGGTTCGAGTCGCTGACCGCCTGTAGCCAGTAGGGGTTTTGAAATTGCGAGTAGGGCAGGTTGCGGTAATAGTTGTCGGCCGAGTAGTACGCCTGATAGTACTGCTGCTGTTGCTGTTGCTGTGTGTCGGCGTAGTACTGCTGGCTCTGGGACGACAACAGGCCAGTGGCGGCCTGTGACGTGTTTGATGTGGAGGATGTATCAATCATTTTTATTTTTCTAATTTTCTAAAACAAAATTAAATATATAAAAAAAATTAATAAGCTGGAACAGAAAAAAATATATTTTTTAAGAGTATTTGAATGAGAGATTAGGTTTATATATAAATATGGTTTAATTATTGGCATCCAATAAGAAAAATCGTTGTGCTAAATCAATCGATTTGACTAGAATTATTTATTGGATCTTGACTCGATGAGAAATAAAATTTATCTCATTGGCTAAATAGAGAATTAATAGAGAATTAATGATAGATAGAAATTATTTTATTAAGAATTTTCTTTTTCTTTCTTTCTTTTTATTTTGCTATTTTTGCCTAATAAACAATTGGAAAAGTCTTCTTCGTTTTTTGCTTGTTGTAATTTTTTCTTTATCGACCAGGTCTCTTAAATAGACCGAGTTGGAGACATGGACAGAAACTATTTGCACGGAATAAGTGACTGCGATTAAAGAAAAGCTTTCAACTTGACTAATAAAATATTCAACTGACGTAATCAATTAATCAATTGATTGACGCATGCATTTGATCCTAGATTTTTCTTATTATGCAACATTGATATTCCTTATTTTGACCTAACAATAAAATAAAAATTCACAAAATTTTTTGTTCCCTTCTTCTTCTTTTTTTCTTATTTTTGTTTTTTTTTTTCTTTTTTTTTTCAAAAAAAATCCAACTGTCTGTCATTTGTAAGTGAGCTTATCTTGCATTTATACTCGCTTCCATGCATCGTTAAATATCAGACTTATCATTTTATTTTATTACAACCTTAAAGTTGTTCTTGGCGAGATAAGACGAATAAAAAAAGGTCTAGAAAGAAATGTGCCGCATGTTATTTGTTGAGATATTAACGCTATTTGGCGCGCTATCCACATATCAAACAAACTTACTCAATACTTATCTCTCTACATGAATTTTCGATACAGTGCCAAAACTGACATTGCTCCAACAATAAAAACAAAAAAAAATAAAACAAAAGAGAAAAAAACTCTAATTACTATTATCATTAGACACTGACTGAGCGACGACTATGGCTAAAAATGTACAGAATATATATACACAGTGAAATAGATTAATGTCTATTATGAGCTAATTAAAGTGATAATTGTTATATAACTGCATATGGCTAATTAATGGTTAGTTACAATTTTTCCTATTTTATGACGACGAGCACATTTTATATATGTTTATGTGTGCATATGTGTGTGGTTGTGTGGACCAGAGTCATAAATAAATCGTCTTAAAATTGCAATCGATTTGGATGCGCCAAATCGAAACAACATTCGACAATTTGACATTAGCTGAAAACACCGGGTTTTAATACTTGTCATAATGCTTGATTGAATTCCTCTATTTAGACTATGTCGAAGTTTAGGCTGTAAATTCTAGTGCGGAAAACAAATAACAGAATATTTATGCTTTGCTAATCACGCTAATAAATCACATACTAGCCAATCAAAATAAATAAACAAGGCCTTTAATTAGACAGTGAGAGAGAGAATGGGAGAGATAAGCTTGCGTAATGTTGCTTAGCGCTTTGCAAATTGCAAGCTTGTTCGATTTTATTATGCAAGAAATTTCGTGACTGATAAGGCCTGTTGTAATTAGTGACCGATCGTTTTATCCGATCCGGCGATAGCAATCTATGTACAGCTACCTAGACTGAAAGTGCCAAAAAACTAAACAACAACAACAACAACAGCAACAACAAAATAAAAAATCTAAGAAATTTTAGAAATTTTATGGCCAAATGTTTTTTATAGCTAGAAACGAATAAAAAATCTATTAGCAGATAAAAGAAATTGATTTTATCTCAAATATTATTGATAATATTGCTTCTGAAAAATAGATAAATCATTTGGCGCTAGCTAATAGATTCTAATCGGCGTCGAATTTATTTATGTCATCGCTACTGGTGTCTTACTCTTTTCTGTCCATATTATTTTTACTGTTAGCTACGAGTAGGGTGCTATGTTTTTGTAGTTGTTCGAGTCGGTGTCAACTGTGCAGTGCTGTAGTCGCAGCACAGATATATCTCTATTGGAAAAATATTCGCTAATAAAAGATCGTATAGATAAAATAGTTTTGAATAATATTCGAACTGCTAAAAGCTTTTTAGCACCAGAGCCAAGCCAACACCTCAACTACTGCCCTCTAAGCTTTTTTTTCGACCAATTTGTTCTCTAGCTTATCTTATCTATATCAATTACCATTAAAATATTTGTTGACAAACCTTTGATTTTAGTGCTTTAATTATTCGATAATATACAACTCAACTATTCAAGTTATCAATAAGTTATCTTAGAAAAATTAGCTTTTGATGAATTGAATTAAAGAAAAAAGACTTTTTTTTGTTTTTCTAATTGACACATCATTGATTTAAACAATAGAGCTAAATTATTTCCAATTATTGAGAAATAAAATTTGAAAATTATATCTAAAAAACATCAATTACTATTTACTAGATGAGAGATTCTCAAACCGTTTTGTTTGAAAAAATTAAATTTTTATTAAAAAGTTTTCTAAAGAGTGAAAATTGAAGACAAATAAGATTGGAATGTTCTGTGACTTATTGGAATTGTTGAAAGATGAAAAAGCATGCTAATTTTGAATGAATGGAAAATGAATGACTTGAAAATTGAACCTGAATTCAAATGCGTAGAAGAAATTGAATTTTTTTTAAAACTATTTTGATTTTAATTGCACAATTATTCTAAGTAAGCTGATGAAGCTCAGTCACGGTGCGAAAAGGTGATTTAATTGAGAGTTAATTTGAAATTCCCTAAACAATCATTATCTATTCATCTTATTAAAACTAATTAAAACAAAAATAACACAAAATGGAACACAAATAAACAAAAAAAATATAAAAATGAAATTTAAAACTATCTCAAATTAGAAATCAAATTTCCACAAGGAGATATTGAATTAAATTGTTTTTCGACCTATTGGAGAATGAATTTTTTCATCATCTCTTTTCATTCTATAGCATGCTTGATAATCGATTCAGTCAATATTAATTGCAAATATTGTCTTTTCTATTAAGCATGCAAATTTAAGCCAACTTCTATTCTTTCTTTATGCCTGATAACCTATTACTTTTTTCTTTCAAATTTAATTGATCGAGTACCCGATATAAAAAGAGATAATAAATAAATTTCATAATTTGAAAGTCTTCATTAAGTGTAAATATAAATGCTCTTAAATATAGAAACGTGATTTTCTTGATTTGGATCAGAGAACACTTGATGCCTGCGGTCAAACTATCATTTTTAGAATATTTTCGAATATTGTTCCATTGTTTGCAGTATGTATTCAGTCACCATTTGATATATGCAGATAACATCAAATTTTTTTAAAGCAATTTATATAGCAAAAAGAAAAATAATGATTTTTTTATATTTCATTAGATTTGTATGTATGGACAGAATTTGCTTAAAACTCAAAATTTTTTAATTGACTCTTATTTAATCAGAATCATAAAAATTTGAATTTCTACATATAAGGCGGAAAGTAATTATAATTTTAAAGAAAAATTATCAAACATAAAAAAATCGCAAAAAAAATTTAATATTCAAATGTAAATATATTTTTCTAAACTTGAAATTAAGTTTATTCTGGGTTTTGCTTAAATTATTAATTAGATCACGTGTTGATTTTTAAAGAGCTGTTCAGCTATTTTTGTTGGGTACCAGGCACAAAGCGTCAGTTAAAGTAGTCGGCAATTTTTTTTTTTAAACAATTTTTGCTACGCTTTTCAAAGTCATTAAAATTATAAAATTTTGTTAAGCTCAACTGAATAAACTGAATGGGTATTGAAATAAATTTTCCATTCATATTAGACGTAAATTACCTTTTTAAATAGTATATTTAAAATAAATTATTAAAATTATAAAATAGACAAAGAAATAGAGAAACAAATTTTAATATCAAATCTAGGTGTTATGGAAAAGCAACATATACTTTTTTCTTATCTCTCAAAGACACATTAAATATTGAAAAAAAAAGTCTAGCTTCTTGAGTCCAAATAAACAATGAAAAGAATAAAGATTTTCGCCGGAATTGAAGGGTAAATTATTTAGGAAATATTTACATTTTGTTTACTTTAAATTTCAAATTAACCAAGTGGTGGCACAAAGACAAGCTTGAGTATTTTAGATGAATATGGAAATGTTTTAATAGAATCTAGCGGTGGACCTTCAAATCCATGGGTAAAATAATCATGATTACTCTCTAGGAGTCAAACTAAAAACTAAAATTAAAAATAAAAAGCAATTTAGTAACGATGATGGATTTAAAATTGTTGCCAAAAATATCAATCAAATGGTGAATGATGCAATTGAAAAAGTTAGCAATCGTAGCTTAATTGGAAAAGAAATATACAAATTGGAATCTTTAGTAAGACAAACAAGTGAAATTTTTGAAAATGGTTATGTTTTTTTTTGTTCTAAAAGACATGTTGCTTAAGTGGAACTGGAAGCAAAATAGCTAGAGAACGGCTTACTCAAGAAATTCATAACATTCATGTTGATTACAAAGTATTTGTAACAAATGATTCGATGGCTACTGTATTCTCGGCATTTGAAAATGGTCAGTATAATTTTGCAAAGCTAAATTAAATTGAAAATCTAATAGAAATAAAATTAAACTAAAATTGAATATATTTGCTATATGTTTTTTTTTTATTCTAAAAACAAATTAAGAGATTAAGACCTTAAATTTTCTAGGTGGTATGGTATTAATATCAGGCACTGGAAGCTATTGTGTGCTTGTCAACCCTTTAGAAAAAGAATTTAAATCAATTGATGAAATTGAATCATACAGTTCTGGTGGATGGGGAAGTATACTGGGAGACGAAGGCAGTGCATTTTGGATAACTGTTCAACTAATAAAATATATAATAAATATAGATGATAATATCGTAAAACCTGATGATTTAAATGAGTACAATGAATTGAAAGAGCTCATTTTAGAATATTTTAAAGTGAATAAATTTCCTTTTTTTTTTAATTAAAATATTAATTAATTTATTTTAAGATAAAATCTTTGAGAGAGATTTTACCTTATTTTTATGAGAACAAACAGAGTGATAAAATAGCTGCTATGACTGAAAAATTGGCTAAAAGTTCACTTTTGAATAATTTTGGTTTAACAAAAAAATTAAATAAATAATAAAATTTTAGTTGCTAGTTTAGGACAAAATAAAACCTTACTTGATTTGTTCTACAAAGCCGGCTACGAGCTAGCAATCCGCATAGTATCGCTAATTCCGAATTATGTATTTAATAGACTTTTAAATTGATCCAAAAAAACAAACTAACAATTTTAAAAATAGGGTGATGATGTGAAAAATGAGATAGAGATCGTTTGTACTGGGAGTGTTTTCAAAAGTTGGGCTCTTCTCAAGCCAGGATTTATAAGAGGACTCAAAACCCAAAGCGTGGTGACTAAATTTTGTCTTGTGAAAATAGATGGCAATTCATCGATAGGTGCATGTATCTTATCATCCAAATTGTGCTCATTTAGAATAGACATCAATCTAAATAAGCATACGTCAAAACTAGATATAATTGTTATTTAATGATAAAGCCGTGCTTTATCAACACAATGATTGAAAAATGAATTTTAATTTTTTTTTAAATTGCTAATAAAATAAATTTTTTTTTCACTTCGATTTTAGTCAAATTCGATCAATGTTTGTTTATAAAAGAAAAAGAGTGAGAAAATATATGTTTAATTATTCAATCTAAATAGAACCATAGTCTTACACAAAAAAGATTTGAAGCATCAAAATAATTTAAACTCAAAAAGATCTCATACAACTTAAGTTTTGAATATTTTTGCTAAATTGTTTGTTGCTAGATTGATTCCAACGATTGAATTAAAAAATTTATTGCTATCAAAAAATTTATGTGAATTGTAAACATTTTAACTTGAATGTAAAAAAAAGCGCAGAATTCTTTATTTAACAAACAATCAGAAAGTCTGGAATAATTGCTTAAATTTGCTAAATAACAATCATTTGTGACAAATTGATATCAAACCGGAATAGATTAAAATAGATTTAAAAAATATTTTCAGAGATTATAAGTGAGATATGAATTTTCTTTTGAAAAATCAATTAAATAAAATACCTTTTCTTTAGATAAGACACAATTTTTTATTTTTTTTTTAATTTAAAATCAAATCAATTTTGAGATTTAAATCAATTTTTTTACTTGAATTTTATAGTCTTTGTTAAACAAAAAATAAAAAAATTTAAAACCATTAATTGTAATTTAAGCATGCATTTTTAATTAAATAAGTGTTATTACTTACCAAATATTATTTAAATAATTTGAATTAGATTTTGAAAAAAAAAAATTTTTTTTCTTTTAACTGGTCTGAAATTAAAATTTTTAGCATGATTTGAATTTAATTTATTTTTCTGAACAAAACTATATAAATTACTCAAAATTTTTCATATTCTCAAATAAAAATCTCGTACTAAAAATGCTCAAAATAACTTTAGTTTGTAGCTTAGCTTTAGCAGTCTATTCTTTTCAAGTTTATCTAAAGCGTAGAAAATATAAGCACATACCAGGTCCAAAACCAAACAGGTGAGTCTGCCTATTGTCAATTAAACTACTTTTCAAATTTTTTATCAAGTATTTTTGAGTATTTTCTGGGTAATGTTTATCAAATCAGTAGAAATTTAGGAAAAGGAAAAATAGTTCCTGAACAATATTTGGAATGGTTCGCAGAATATGGTTCGATTTTCAAATTTGAAGTACTGAATAATTTTATAGTCGTAGTGACTACACCACAGTCTATTAAAGTAAGTAAAAAAAAAACTTCTCTTTAGTTAAGAATTTGATTATAGGATGTTCTTGTCGCCCAGAATTTTCCCAAACCAAGTCTTGTTTACAACACAGTAGCAGGTTATCCTTTTAGCGAAAGGTTTTTTTTAAGTGAATTTAAAGTTAAACTTCAATTAAATTTGCTCTAAGATTTCTCGGCTCTAGTTTAGTCTCAGAACCAAATGAGTTCAATTGGCAAGTTAGAAGAAAAATTTTTAATTTAGGATTTAAAAACGAGTAAAAATAGTGTACTTTTTGTAAAAGTTTGTTTTTAAAGCGATTTTTAAAGGTTTATTAACGAGTCGATTAAAATTTTAAACTTGAAGACTGATGAATTTTTAGAAAAATTAAAACTTATGGCTGATGAAAACACGTTGGTTGAACTGAGTGATATGATTAGTGAATTAACGCTGGAAAATATATCTACTGTTTGGAATAAATTTTTTATTTTAATGTAATTAATTTTATTTTTATCATATTAGATAACATTTGGTAGCGGATTTGATCCTGAAAAAAAAATAAGCAAAAAGCTAGCTAAAGTTTTAGAAGGCTCGAATGAATTAGCCATCAACCCTCTAATGACTGTAAGACTTAGACCATGCAAATACCAATATCTAGATAAATTTTCTTAGATCAATCCTTTAAATTTCAAAAAAATAAAACTTTATAAACAAGCTATTAGAGATTTGAGAATTTGCATAAAAAAATTGATATTAGAGCGCGTTGAAAAACTCAAAAACAATGACTACTGCACAAATGACATTTTAAGTTTTGTACTTATAAAGCTAGGTGAGATAAATTTCAATTTAATTTTAAAAAAATATAGATTTTTTTGCAAAATTTGAATATAAAAGTCGAAAAAAATATTGACTTGGAAATAATAATAGACGATGTTCTCTCAATTTTGAATGGTGGCCAAGAAACAACAGCAAATGCAATCTTATTTTGTCTTTTGGAATTGCATAAGCATAAACCTTTATTAGAAAAACTATTAAGCGAAATTGAAAATGTACTGGGTCAAAGAAACCAAATAGAAACGAATGATTTACCAAAGCTAGAATACTTGGACTGTGTTTTTAAAGAAACATTAAGAAAATACCCATCTGCAGTTCAATTTATACGAGAAACTGATAAAGATTTTGAATTGGAAGGACATTTTATACCAAAAAAAACATGGATTGCAGTAAGTAAAAAAAAACTAATCCTAATTTTTTCATTTATTGAATAGTTTTTTTTACTATTCCTATTCCTAAATGAAAATACAGATTGACTTTTCAACTTTAGCTAGATAGAATTTCATACCAACCGGCCATCTTCTTTTTTCTTTCAGTTCTATGACTAACTTTTGATACTTTAAATTTTAATTTTTTTTAAATCAATTTTCTTCTTTTCATCATCATTTCATTTTCAAGTCTTGTTTGTGTTAAATTGTTTGTGACAAAATTTAGAAAAAATATTTTATTTTTTGTATATTGATTTCAGTCAGAACAACATTAAATCTTTTAGGTACAACAGTGGAATATTTAAATTTTAATTTAGAAATAAATTTTGCTGAATAGTGCTAAAAAAGATTTAATTAAGTCAATCCAAAATTCAAAACACTTGTAATTTTGTCTGCTCGTGATTATTCAGCCTTTCAGGCCATTATGATAAAAAATTTCTATTTAGATTTCTCCTTTTTTGATGGGACGCAATCCAAATTACTTCACAGAACCAGATAAGTTTATCCCAGAGAGATTCATGAAAAATGAATTCAACAAGTAATATTTAAATATTTTTTCAAATTTAATTTTTTTTTCAAGAATCGAAAGCTTTTCATTTATACCGTTTTCGGCAGGTCCCAGAACTTGTATTGGAATTAAATTTGCTCAGGTTTGCTCATAGAAGTCTCCTTAATAAGTTGAATTTTAAACTCTTCAAATTTAGATCGAAGCAAAAATTATTCTAGTAAAACTGCTGAAAAATATTGATTTTAAATTTGAAGATAAACCAATAAGGTTTGTTGAGCGCATCACACTTAAACCAGCTGATGGATGCAAATGTTTGATTAATTTAAAAAACAAATGATTTTTTTTGTGTTTAAATTGAAATATTCTTTATAATCAATAAAAATTTGGTTTATTTTTTCAATTGAAATGATCAAACTAAAATTTGGATAAAAAATATTGATAAAATTCGTTAACATATATAATTTAAAACTAGAAAATAATTTATTTTAATTTCTAAATCAAACACCCTTGGGTTCAATAGACCACCAAATCGCTAAATTTTAATTAATTTTTGTTCTTTGGGCAAAGACTAATAGTTGAAGACAATTTCTAATTATTTAAGGTTTAATCAGTCGAAAAATTTTAGAAAAAGCCGATTAAACTGATTCTTAATATAAATTACTGAAAATATCATTAAGAAATTAGATTCGAAAATTTCAAACACTATGAAATAGCTCGAAATTGCTTTCTTTACAATTTTTGGATATGGAAACAATTTCAAAAATAGTTTCAGAAAGCAAATTTCGACAATTTAGTAATACCAACTAGTTTACGATTAAAAATCTTTGTTTTTCCCCTTCTATGAAATTGTTAATTAGAAATAAAGTTTAACAATTACATTGAAGGAGATAAACATTATTTTCAAATCTTCATTAATTTTAATTTAAAATTTTTGAATTAGTTAAAGATTATTTTACTAATAAATAAAAATTTTAAAGTTTTTTTTTTTCCCCTAATTAAATGTAAATAAATATTGTAGCTATTTTAATCTTAATTTTCGCATTTCTGTCAATCTAACCTATATACATGTCCAGAGAAATATAGATCTAATCCTCTAAAAAAATATATATCAAATAATTTTTATTTTATGTTTTGAACAAAATAAAATTTACCTAATAAATTAGAAAGTTAAAGCAAACAAAAAAGGTCTTTTCCTTATCAAGCTTCCTAATCAAATAAAATAAGTGTATAAAATAAGTATTTTTCATAATTTAGAGAATTTTTCTTATTTTCTATTACCTAAACAATTTGAATGATTATGAAAAAAAATTTTACGCATGACAAAATTATCAACAAAGAATTATAAATAATAAAATGAATTTTTATTTGAATCTAATTTTAAAATTAAAATAAAGTGTTTGAATGCAAGAATTCTGTTTTAAAAAAATTTTTGAGTTTGAAAAATTGTTCGCAGTCTTTAAATTAGTCTTTGAAATTTTAAAATTTAAAAAAATTAAATCTTCTAAAATATATTTGTTGCCTCCGTGAGATTTTTAATTATAAACCTAATTTAAAAAAGTGAAAAACTTGTTGATTTCTGTTTTTTTCTTGGCAATAACATTTAATTTCATTTAGTATAACATTACGTCATTTGAATTTTGAAATGAAATTACACTCTTTAGCATAATTTAAAAATGACGCAATTTAATTAATTTTATTCGAACACTTTGACCGCTAGCGGTTTAGCAAAAATGAAAAACTATCTTTAAATGATCAGGGTAAATTTCAAATAGAGACGATACTCATATCAACTTTGAAAATCTTATATTAAATATTTGCCCAAGATTGTTGAATCCTAAACAAATATTTGAAAAAGAAACTTAAATTCCGACAGTAAGAAATAATTTCAATTTAAAAAAAAAAAGTCTATAAATATCCACATTTGTAGCTAAAAAAAATCTCCAAGTTAAATTAAATTAAAGGTGTGTCTTGGCACTATTGAATCGTTTGTAAATACAGCCCACATTTTTCAAGCCAATTATGCAGTCATATTTTCAAGACATTCATAACTAAATAATTATGGCTTCATTGTTATTTGAATTAATTTAAATAGTTAAATTATTTCAAAAATTTCATTAACTTTTAGATCCATACAGAACGTGTTATTATCCATAAACTTTACAAAGATTTAAACCAAGTTAATCTCAAGCACTTTTGTGGAATTTGTGTATTAAATAACATCTTAGTTCAAGAACTAGTTTCTATTTCAAATTAAATCCTCAAAGTTCATCATATAACATACTTAGGTTCCAAACTAAGCTTACTTTTTTTTAACCACCCTCCAATTAAAAAAAAACATTTAAATAAAGCAATTTTGAATGAAGTTTTTATTTAAATTTTTATTTTAGAATTTTTCAAAATTTTTCATTCTTTCACAAACACATTTAATTATGAGAACCGAGATTAAGCTATTTGGCGGAATTGAAGGGTAATTTTAAGAAATTTTTTTTTACAATTAAAACTTCTTTTAAAGAGGAGCTACTAAGACTTTGTGCAAATTGATGACTGAAAATGGTGACGTAGTCGCGTCTGCCATCACCGGGCCTACAAATCCGTGGATCTTGGGCATTGGCGAAAAAGATGACGGATTTGTAATTGCATCTGCTCGAATAATTGACCTTGTTCTTAGATGCATGGACCAAATAGGAAAGAGTGAAGCGTCTATGCTAACCAGAAGCTTAAATGAAATCAATTACACACTGGCAGCAATTGTAAATATGTTTTTTAAAAATTTTATTTTTATTAATTTGCTTAAATTTACAAATTTAAACAGTATAACAAAAAATTTGAAAATTTTTTACTATCAATTTAGCAATTGTTAATTGATTTTTTCTGGTACTTTTAGTCTCAAATATTATCTTTTAATTTTGAGATACAGTTTTAAAAAAAAACAACTATTTTTGTGTCTGTTACCAAATTGAATCATAATTTTTTTCTATTAATAAAATTAATCATAAATAAATAAAAAATATAATAGAATTTTTGATAGAGCAGTAGCATCATGTTTTTAAATTCATATGGTTCTAACTTTCAATAAAAAAAAATTATAATTATTTTATTTTTTTTTCAAATAAAATATTTTTGTAAAAAAGTTAAATTTATTAAGAAAAATAAATTTAGCCCAAAATTCATAAATTAATTTTATTTAGGCATTGTGCTTGAGCGGCGCAGGATGCAAAACAGCCAACGAACGTATCACTAAAGAGTTGGAAAATTTGGGACTAAATTGCAAAATTTATGTAGGTAATGACACGTTGGCACCAGTGTTTACATCATTTTTAAATGGAGGCTTGGTGATAATCAGCGGAACGGGCTCAAAATGTGTCCTAGTGAATCCTTTGAACGACAATGCAAGTTTAAGCTCTTTGGATGACATACCGTGCTACAGTTCTGGCGGATGGGGAAATTTGCTTGGTGATGAAGGCAGCGCTTACTGGATAGCTCAAAAAGCAATAAAATTTGTACTTGACTATAATGATAATTTTTTAATGGAAAATGATCTCAACTCAATTGAACACGAAGCCGAAGAACTAAAGCAATTAATATTCGATCACTTTAAAATAGATAATTTTGACAATCTGCTTCCTTATTTTTATTCGGATTTCAAAAAAGACTTCATAGCTAGTCTGGCAGCTAAATTAAGTGTTATGGCTAAACAAAATGATGTTGTGCGCGAAATATTCGAAGATAGTGGCTATCAAATAGCCAAGCATATAATGGCTTTGATGCCCAAAATTGACAAGGTAAAATTTTTTAAGTTATTCGAATGGAAAAAAAAGGGTTTTTTTCTTTTTAAGAAACTATTCACAATGCCTAGAGGCTTACCGATTGTGTGCGCTGGTAGTGTGTTCAAAAGTTGGACTCTAATCAAACCAGGTTTTGTTAGATGCTTGAACAAACATTTAAAAAAATTTCCAAATTTAAATGAACTTAATCTGGTCTTGGCTGATAGCGATTCTTCAATTGGAGCTTGTCTTCTTGCATCTAAATTGTACGACAATAAAACTCTACTAATCAAGAACTATAAACGCAAAGAAATTGCTCTTGATCACTTTTTTATTAGTAAATTTCAAAATTTTCAGTCATGTGGAAATGAAATATTTTCGGATGATAATCACATTCCAAAGGAAGTTTAATTTTTTAAAAAAAATTTGAATCTCTGACCTTTTTCAAGTTGAGAAAGTGATTTTTTTTATCGATTTTTTTTTAATCAAATCGTTCACAATGCTTTAAGCGCCTAAATTATTTACAAGAATCTTTTTTTTTATAATTAAATAAAAAATAATTTTTAGAAAAATAGATTTTTTTAACTCCAAGAGGATATTGTATACCTCAAGAAAACGAAAATTTATTTAAAAAAAAAAATCTCTATCTAAAGTTTCAAAAAAAATTCTGCTTTAGTTTGTGCCTAGCCGCGTTGAATTGATTCATGTTTTTTTTGTGTATCATCTGCTCGAACTCGTCCATATCACTCTCATTAGTCTCAGTCATGTGATAATTAAAATTACTCATGGATTTTTGGAAGAGTAGTTTTTTATTTTTGGTCAGATTTATATTGTTTGTGGACACGTTGCTACTGGCAATACCACTGCCGCTGCTAACATTTGCGCTTGTTGAACTCTGAGCCATCATTCGTGGGACAATATTTGAAGAAATCTTACTTTTGCTATTTGAACTCGAAGATGATAAAGTATCGGCTGATTGACTTGTTCCATCTTCATCATCTTCGAACACTTTTTTATTACTTTCTTCTTTTTGTAAAGATATTTGATGCAATAGGAGCTTTAAGAGCAGCTGTTCAGTCATCTCAGGAGTTATGTCTTTTTCTTTATGCTCGAAAGAATCCAAATTGTCCAAAGATTTGTTCATTTTTTTGTTAATTTGTTCATTTATTTTTGGACACAAATAATTAGATCGAGTTGACTTGGAATATGTTTGATTAAGAGTATTTTTTTTTTGCTCAAAATTCTCTTGACTTTTGACCATTTTTGGCTCGGACATGTTTAAATTTCCAATGCTTTTCGCCTGGTTAAGATAATTTAAATAAACCGGTAAATTTGTTTTCTGTACAGGCTTAGATTTTGTGTCTAGTATGTTGTCCAAACTTCCTGATTTAATCATTTGCGGATTTTGTGACTGAAACATCACAGTGCTGTTTACCGGCTCGGTCTTGATTTCAGCTTTTTTCAGCACTTCTCTTAATTCTTCACAATCACTCTCGCTAATATTCTCATCTGTACAACTAAGACTTATTATTTTTCCTTTTTTAGTCTTGTACTCAAAGTTTTTTTGTTTATGAACCTTTGGTGGAGGGGGTGGTGGTGCTGGAGTTGACTGAAATTTTTGAATTTGCTGCTTAACCTTTTTTTTTTGGTTTAGTTTATTTTATTTTCATAAAAAAATTAAATTTAAAATTGAAAAAAAATATTCTAATTTTAAAATTAATTAATTCAATAATTTTGAGATAGCATACCTGATTAATGTAGGGTGTTGAAGACGTTAGCGTGCTTGTAATGGACGGAAGGGGCGAAAACCTATCCACACTTGTCTGCGATTGATTTTTCATCTGTGATCTAATTTTCTCAATAACTTTGGGATCATTTAGGATGTACTCTTTTACTATCGAGCCATCTGACTGTTTTATTTCATTAACACAAGCAGCCATTTTTTTCAATTCTTCAGCCCCATTTATCATTATTTGATTGCCTTGTTCGTCCAAAATTTCATACTCAACCACAGTGTTGGTCTCAAATTGTTCTGTTTTTTTAATATGTTTACCTTAGAATAAAATGAATTTAGACAATGAACCTTTTTATTTCGAAACAGACTCAATCGCTCTCCGAAATAACCCTGACTATTCTTGCTTACTCAAGACTTTTATCTTGCTGGAAGGCCAACGAGTCAAAGCATGCCAAGATTTAGAAAATTTACTCGAATTAAAAGAATCGGCTATGAACGATCCGATTAACTTTGTTAAGAAAATAAATGAATTAAAAGCTCCTACAAGACAAAAAGTTTATCTATTGCCAGATATCAATTGGAACAAATATTATGATTGTGTAGATTTAGAAGACCTTGAGGCGATCAAAAACCAAAAGTTAAACCGGGTTCAAAGTTTGAGACAAAGTCAAAAAATTATAAAACAAATTGAGCAAGGAGAGCTAACCGAGTCATCACAAGGTAGAAAAAGTCCCAATCAGGAAAAAGAAAAATCAAAAAATTTCAACAAGTCTTGGAGTGTCGAAGAGCAGCGCAAGTTAGAAGAGCTATTGATCGAATTTCCGCCTGAAGATAACGAAGCATCAAGATTTAGGAAAATAGCTAACAAACTCGGCACCAGAACTCCGCTACAGGTACAAAGCCATTGTCAAAAATATTTCATTAAACTGGCCAAAGCTGGACTTCCAATCCCTGGCCGCATGCCCAATATGAAAACTTATGTAACCAAAAAAGGAACTAGAGGTCGAGGCAAAAGCTCATTGCTAAGAGGAGCGTGCTCTTCGGGACTAGGAGGAGGACGTGGAGTAGGAACAAGCACCATTAATAAGAGAATAGTTGGTAGGGGAACTAGTCTAAATGAGATTAGTTCTATGTGGACTAGTTTTAATCCACCGATAACAATGAACGAAGAAAATGAATTTGATGATATTGATATACCTAATCAATATGAAAATTTTGATCAGGACATTGAATCAGAGAATGAAGAGAATGAAAGCATTGAAGGATCTCACGAGGCATCTTTAATTGATGATAATTCTAGCTCATTTTCTCAGTTTTGAAATGCATATTTATTTAATTCAAATAATTTATAAAAAAAAAATTTCGATTAAAAAATAGCAAGTAGAAAAATGTTCAAATTAATTTTAAAACAATTTTGTCTAAGAACAAAAGCTTAAATTTTGTAGCCTTTTTTGTTTTAATAAATTTCTCAAAATATAGAACTTAGACTTTTAAATTGACCCAAAATAAATATAAATAAAATTTAATTTTGTCATCTGTGAAGACACTAAAATGATAACATAAAAAAAAACCAGTGGCCAAAATTTTCGGTATTGTGAAATTCAATTACAATCAAACAAAAACTCATCATTTTTTGATAAATAAAATTTTACTAAAATAAAATATTTTAAATAAAATACTGCAAATTACTTTGTTGCAAATATTTTACCTAAAACAAAATTTTTACTCTCTTTTTTCTTTAGGAAATCAAATCAATATTAAAATCTTATTAATGTTTTATTTTTTGTCTTTTTCTTATATAACTAAAAATTTTTAAAGGAAAAAATGTTCAACAATGTATGTTGAACTTTAATGATGTTAGTGATGTTGGTTCAGCTTGGTTAGCTGGTTAGCAAGTTTGAGGTCGACCAAATTTTGACCTAAATTCAATTATTTAAACAAATTTTGTAATTTTTTAAATTTTTAGTTTAAAATATAATAAATCCTAAATAAAAATTATATCTGTTCTTGATTCTTAAACCATTTTTCAAAAATTGAAATGTTTAATTTTGAGAATAATGTTTAATAGTCAATTTAAATTTTTCTTTAAAAATCATTTCCTAGTTTTACTTAGCTTATTTTGGTCCATCAAGTGTTGATTAACCAATATCACAATTTTTTTTTATTTTAGTAAATTTTAATTTATCAAAAATGTATGAATTCTTGCTTTGTTTGTAATTGAATTTCACAATACCAACTTTTCTTATAATATTTTTATCCAATTTGATATCTTTTTTTAAAAAACTATGGCTCTATTTAAAATTCAAATAATTCAAAATAATTAAATTATTATTATTTTTTTTTAAGAAAAAAATTTTTAATTGTTGATGAAAAAATTTTGATTGATTTTTATTTCAAAAATTCTAGCAATAATAAATTTATTTTTTTGTTTTTATTTCAAAATTACTTTTTTTCGCTTAAAAAAAAAAACATAGTTCGAAGAGAAGAGCTTTAAAAGCGTAAAAGTAAAACCCTTTTCTTTTGCATATTTTGGTTTTTATACAAATATGTATAACAATTTTCTGTACACTCTTTATTGCTTAATATTTCGAATTGATCATCTTTAGATTATTTAATTTTTTTTGCCAAAAAATTTTAATACTTAAACAAAAAAATGTCTAGAAATTATTAAAGCCTTGTTAAAAAAACCTAAAAAATTTGAATTAATTCCATGCTATTCAGAAAAGCAATCAATCTCAGTTTTTTTTTTGATTTAAAAAAAAAACATAAATATTAGATTTAGAATAAATATTTTATGATCAAAAATCCTAAATAAGTAAGTTTAAAATTAATTTAGAAAACCAACCTTGTTCATGTATGCATTCAACTTCCTTGTCAACATCGTCAGTATTTGACTTAAGACTAATTGATTTAGAACTTTCGTCCGATTTGATTTTTTGGTTGGAAAAATTATGCTGAAAATTGGTCCTGGAATTTGAAATGGGCTGAAAAAGATTTATATTCTTGCTATTAGTGAGACTAGTGCCACTAGAGCCTGAATAAGTCTGAGACGAAGAGGTTGAGCTTGACGATGAAAGATTTATTTTCTGTTGATTTGTTTTTGGCTCGTATCTATTCTTCAGATTGGTAAAACTAGGCTTGGCTTGATTCGAAAAATTGATGCTAGATTTCTGAGCTTGTTTCTTATTTGAGTCTACTTTAGCTGCTTTATCGTCGTCTTCGCTCAATTGGTCTAGCAAAGACGGATCTTCAATCACATATTCTCGGATTATTGTTCCATCTGGCTGGACCACGTCTCGAACACTTGTAGCAAATTTCTTCCATTTTTCACCATATTTTTGCCGGTAAGAATCCGCATCATACCTCTCGACATCATCTTCTTCGAATATGTTCTCTTTGGAGGCCGAGCACAGCTTGGCACTTGAGCCTATTAAACTCTTATGAAAACCTTCTATTTTAGGTCTGTTGAACATTTTCACTGACACAAATAAAAAAATGATTAAAAGCCAAACTTAGATAGAAATATTTTTTTTTAAGAATCATTCAAGTGAAACATTTGCTTACAATCTCTATATGGATTTGTTTATTTAATTTGGGACAAATGTTTTTACTTTGAACTAGCCAATGTGAAGTAAACTAAAGAGTCGGGTTGTAAAAACAAATCTATCTATCAATCATAGTTTGAGACCAATTCGAAGATATTTTAAAATTCAGTACATAAATCTTAGTCTTTAAAATCCTTAAAATTAGCCTCGATAATTTTATCTATAAATTTTGACATTTTAAAAAAAAATTATTCTAATTATTTTTGCTTTTAAAGAATAGACTAAGAAATAGGAAAATTTTTTGAAAATTTATCTATTATACTATTTTTATTGAGAATTAAAATTGACACCAAGCAACCAAATAAATAAAATTAGACTAAATAAACAATGTCTATTAATTCGAATCGATTGCGAGATTTATCATCAATAACTTCGGGACAAGATGTCACAGCAAATAAGCCAAAGAACTTTGCTAATCTTTTTACAATAAAAAATTTTGATTTAAAAGAGTTAAATTTAGCCATTCAGTATTTGGCTTTTTTGAACCATGGCCAAGTCGGTCTGTTCACCAACGAAAAAGCACAAGAAAAAGACTTACTGAGAAAAACCAGAATGGCAAAATTAAATTTTAAGCTTTTGAAATTTTATTACGAAAAAGAATGGACAAATAAGATAAATTTCAGAATGAAATTTGTGTACTTTGTTCTATCTATTCTTATTATTGATATGATTCAATTATATTCAATGAAACAATTAGGTGATCATATAAAGACAAAGTCTTCGTTTATATTTGGAGTAATTTAATTAGCGCATTTTGAAATACTTTACTTTTAACAAGTATTGTTGCTCAACAAATGCGCCAAAATCATTTTAAATTGTAAATTATTAATTTTTCTAATTAATTCTAAGGTATTTTTGCTAAGCGGATTGTATGCTATTTTAATGAATACAATAGACGAATTAACAAGATCACTCTTTAGTCTAAATTTAATTAAAAACCTTGTGTGTTTAGGTAAATATAAACTATAATAAAATATTTTTCGCTATTTTCTTAAGATTGCAAGCGGTAAATGGGCCACTTTAATTAAAATTTTTATTTTTTGAAATTCTGAAAATGTTTTGCAAATGTTCGAATTTTGAAAAAAAGAGTTTTTCAAAACTAAAATACGGACTAAAATATAAGTAGAATAAAATTTGACTTTTAAAAAATTCTCCTTTTCCAAAAATAATTGTACCAGTTGAAATCAAATGAGCTTTGAAATTAGCTGTGCAATTCGAAACTGATGTTTGCACAAGAAAATTTGGTGTTTTCATCAGAATTCCTTTCTTTAAAATGATAAATTCCATAAAGAGCTAATGGATGCTTTCCTGGGTTATTTTCAATATGGGCGAATTCAGTGGCCACTTTAATAGCAATAATAATAATAATAGTTAATACTCAACGGTCAAATTTAGTTTAACT
This sequence comes from Brachionus koreanus, assembly GCA_016987375.1. NCBI lineage: Eukaryota > Metazoa > Rotifera > Eurotatoria > Ploima > Brachionidae > Brachionus > Brachionus koreanus. The sequence goes on from PJRA01000325.1 coordinate 262,760, forward strand.
AAATTGACAAAGCAGGAAGAAGCTATAGTAGACTTTTCATTTTTTTATTTCTAACAACCGACGTTGGTAGTACATTCCATTTGTTCACTACCCGGTTTGATAGAAAGTTTCGCCTTGCTTCACATTATTTTATGCTTTGCTCCCTTACTCCTCCACTTGGTCTTTCATTAATTACTGAACTCATAAGTTCTGCATCGTAATATCAATCGACATGATTGTATGTGTTGTAAATTTTATAAAATTGAATCAAATCACCACACTCTCACCTTTCTCTCGCCTTTTTCTAATCCCAAATTAGCTAGTCTTTACTGATAATTCAAACTTATTATTTGTGGAACAAATTTCGTTGCTCCTTTTTGTACTTTTTCTAGCCTAGATATATCCTTTTTTTACAAAGATTCCAGGCAGGCGCATAGTATTCTAGATGCAGTCTAACATATGTTTTGTAAAGCTGCAAAAAAGATTGAGCATCCCAATACACGAATGTTTTCTTGAGCATACCAAGCATGTTGTTAGCTTTTTTAA
>PJRA01000553.1:6656-43373 GCA_016987375.1 Brachionus koreanus
AGCCAGATTTGACTAAAATTTTAATTATGCTTAGTTTGCATAGTTTTACCAGGTTGTTCATAATAGTGGAACTTTGAATGTTGCACCATTTTGTATTTACAGAACTTGCTTTTGACTTTTTAAAAAAAAGTTATAGGAATTTTTAACATTTTGTTCTGTACTATTGTACCAAATTTCACAAAAACGAATATTTTTTTTTCAATTAATTTTTTTGAATCTGTAGTTAAAAAATTGTATTCAAAATAGTAATTTCATTTACTAAAATAAAATCAAAATTCTAAAAATTTTTATTCGGCTTTTGCCTACTCAATAATATATTCGATTTTTTTATTATTAGAAACTTTGGTGTATTCGACAGCTCCATTTAGTTTGTATAAATATGGCAATCGATTTTTATGTCTATCTTGAAACCGATTCGTATCCAAATATTTGGGATTCAGTTGCCATACCAATGAATTGTATTGTAAAATATCTTGCATTAATTCAAAATTCTTTTAGTATGATTTAAAAGATCTAATATTGGTTTAAAAATTTTATTTCTTTCAAAGCATAAATTATATTGAACAGTTGTATTGACTTTTTTTGAAAATTATAGAGCGCTGCAGTACTGGAATGAAAATTCCTATCCACCTTAATTATCAATACCATTATTTCGCATAAAATTCCATCGCATATATATTGAAACATAAACTCAAAGCTTACGTCGGTTTTTATTTACAAGGCCTTATCTTTCCATGTGCTTTTTGGGTGCTTGATAATCTCGCTTATACAATGACTAAATTAGCTAAAAATGACTAAATTTTCAAAAATCTTTCTCGGTGTTCTTAAAATTTAAGTGCTAGTTAAAAATTTATTTTCTTTACTTTATTTCAATTTTTTAAATTAAGTTGAACAAACAGACTGTTATGATGATCAAATGACTGTTTTACACAGCTTTGTTAAAGTTAATGCTTCTTTTTTTAATAAAATAGAGTAGCTAATAATTACATATTCTATAATTTCCATTTGATTAAATTCAAACATAAATCCATGAAGATTTCCCAATGAAAAATCTGTGATCAAATGTGGTGATTTTTAATATTGCTTAGCTTCTAGAATTTTTATTGTTTTAAATATAGGCTTAATTATTTTAATTTTGGTTTTTTTAAAGTTCTCTTCATTCAAGCATTATAATTAATTTGTGTTAAAATATAATCTTAAAAGACAATGAAAGATTTTTTTTGAATAATATGTTATTTCAATGAAATTACACTGTGTTAATTTGAGTTCAAGAAACTAAAAATTTTGGGATATTTTATTTTATTGTTTAAAAAGTTCATAAGATCATTTTTGACTAATCTTATCTATATTTACTAATAGCTTTTAATGATGGCTAAAATATTTAATAAAATCAAGTTTCATTCTTTCGGAAATAAATAAAATTATACATTAAAAACCATACAGATATTTATTTTTCTAGTTTTTAACAAAATTATCATACTTTAAATATTCCATAAAAAATTGTAACTTTTAAATTGTTTTAAAGTTCTATCGTAAAAGCATCGATACCCTTGGAAGATATTGATTTTTGTATCGATATCAAGCACTTCAACAAAAGAAAAGTTTATTTTATATATTTGAGCAATTTAAATCTAATATTTATTTTGATTTTTAATTGAAAAATCTGTATAAAAAGGGTAATAAGGTTTATAGCTGTTCAAATCAGATTCAATGGTTTCTCCACGACTGTTATTAATTCCAATTTCGTTTGAAAAATCGACCGGATTTGAACCAAATACACATCCCTCATATGTAAATGGAAAATTAGGAGCAGCCATTTCAGGAGCAGAAGAAAGTGGAATCGTACCAATTATTATTGGTATTGACATATCTTTACTTTTCGCTACGCCTGATGCATCAAAATTAAAGACAACTAGATATGAAATTTCTATTATTCTACATGTTCCATTTGACGATGAGCAAACTGCGGGTATTGCCAAAGCAGTATTATCCCAAGATTCAAATGATTTTTCGTTTATTTGATTGGGAAATTCTATTTTGGCAACATTTCGGGTGCATAATTTAGTTTTTCCTCTTGCATGAAATCTCATTACTTGAATTAAATTAACACTCATTTTTTTAACATCTCTGCTACTTTTGTTATCAATAGTTGCCTTAAATCCAATAGCTTCTCCTGGAACGAAACCAGCTTTTAAAATAAATGTCAAATTTGGTAATTAAAAAATATGTGCAATTTATTACATTTAAATATATTGAAATTTGCAATTATTGGATCTGATTTACAAGGCCCACAACATAAAATTTTCTGATCGCTTACACCAAAGCCTTGTCTCAAACCTTGATTAGCATTCAAGTCTAGATGACTAAGAACAGTAAAGGATCGCGTAGAATGCTTATCGAAGGCCCTTAAAATAAAATTTCTATCAAAATTAAAGTAAATGGAAATAAAAAATATAAAATTAAATTAATATTTAGATATTTGATTTAAATTCATAAAGTCTGATTAACAATCAAATAATTTTTTTTTAATTCAAAAAAATGTATTAAAATTCAAGATCTTAATTTAAAAGAAATTTAGTTTTTTTTACCATGGTATGTCTATTGTTCCGTACAATGAATATCTGACCTGACCAATATGATGTTCAAAGCTTGTGGGTAAATTTGGTGGCAAAACTATATCAAAGGGATAAGAATAAGGACCAGGTTCTAAATATAAATCTGAGGATGAGCTCTTTGAAACAAAAACGAGCTCATGACTGAGATACTTTTCATAGGCAGAATAATGAGCAGTTCGTCTGTTTTTACCGCTGCCTCGACTTTCAGACCTTTTAACAAATTGATATTTTTGAAGATCAAAATTTTTTAAAATTTACCAGTGAACTCTGGCACCTCCATTAATAACCATCTTGACACTGTTTATTTTTAAGCGTTCTTTTACTGAGATACTCAATGTTCCCTTCAAGTTTTCACCCGCTATATAAATTCCATTGGGTTTTTCAAGAGCAATTGTAAAATAATCAATCTTTCCCATTTTTTATATGAAAATAATACTTAAAAAATTCTTATTAAAAGAAACTTTATTATAGGTAACATTTTTGAATGATTAATTAAAATCTTTGGTAAAATAAAGATTTAAATAAACTTTTAAAATAATTAATTATAAAACTTTCCAGAAAAAAAAATTTTTGATAAAAAAAATCTCGAAAATCTATAAATTATCCTTTTATTTAAAAAAGAAAAAAACGGTGAATTTAAATTAGAAAAATTTTTTTTTCGAAATACTAAGAAAAATGTCGTCACTCGATTCTAATACATAATTTTATTTTTAAATCATAGCAAAATAGTTTTATAAAAAAATATAAAAATTCATAATTTGCTTTTATTCGTTGATTTAAAAACCTAAAGCTGAAAATTTTAAGCTAGAGCAGCAAAAGGATAATAAATTTCTATTTCAATTTTCTAAATCAATTTTAAATTTTAATGTAAAAACAAAGCATCAAATTAATGTATCAAAAATTTAAATTCATTTCCGTTGACTTTTATAGCAATTTTGTCCCATTAAAAAAGGAAATTTCGTGCGTCAATTACCTTAAATATTTATTTTTTATTAAGAAATGCTACTGAAAAATAGTTTTTTCGTCAGTATATAAAATCAAAATTGAAAATTTCGATATATACTAGACTTTTGAGATCATAGGTTTTCACTTTAACTAATTTAGCCTTTGAAATATTCATTTTTTTGAGGTAAACCAAATTTTAGATGTTTAGTACGGCATTAAAAAACATTTACGTATGGTAAGAAAAATTTGAAGTAATTTAGTGAATATTTCACTTATTATTTATTTCATCACATAACATTTAACACTAGAACGTCCGGGGGTTTTTTAAACCCCTTTTTTATCTTTAAAAGTTGATAATTGGTTAAAAAAAATATATATTTTGATTTTTTTTTTCCTAATTTAAAATTTGATTTTAATTTTGAATTTATTTTAAAAATTATAATTTTTAAAAAATCATATTAGAAAAAAAAATATATACATAAACGCCCGGAGGGGGCTTTTTAAGTCCTTATTTGAAATTTAATAAATTAGCTTTCTTTTTAATTATATTCATATATTAATTATAAGAAAAATAAATAAAAATATAATGTCAAAGCGAGCTTCAGCTAAACTTGCCTTGGAACATCTTACTAAGGCTAATGATGCTGATTCAGATCCTTCAGGGGAGTCTGATTATGAAGAAGATATCTTTGAATCTGAAACATATCTTTTTGATTTGTCAGATTCAACAAATGATCAACAAAACAACAAATGAATCCGATGACGAAGCGTCTTGTGATTGTTCAAATGGTGAGCCACAAATATCTGGACAACCTTTAGAAACAGATAAAACATCAAAATCAGGTGTTATATGGCAAAAAATAAATGACGGTAATGAGACCAAAATTAGAAAAAGGATTTCGTTCAATGAAAAAATTGGTCCAACAAGTTATGCAACTAAACGTTTAGATAAGAGTGCTTTGACAGCTTTTTTACTAATTTTTGATTTGTCAATGCTGAAAATGGTGCTTGAATGCACAATGCATTTGCTCAGTCTATTGACCGAAGCATTTCCTTCTCAAAAGAGGACATTCTTTCTTTTATCTGTCAAAAAACTATGTTATACCAATAATTTACAAATTATGAAATACCTTCGATTTGACAATAAGTCTTCAAGATCACAACGAGTTTCATTTGACAGATTTTGTATGGTAAGAGATATATGGGAACGTCTGATTGAAAACTCAAAATCCTGCTACCGACCACAACAATTCCTAACTGTTGATGAACAACTGTTGCCATTGAAATGTAGATGTAGCTTTCTACAATATATGCCAAATAAACCTGATAAATTTGGCATAAAATTTTGGTTGTTGGTCGATGTTTCATTCAAGTATATTTTGAATGGCTTTCCATATTTAGTAAAAAATCATGACAAACCAATAACTTATTTAAAAAAAATTGTCTTTAACATGAGGTTAATACACATTTTAATTGAAGAATTAATGAGGGGTTTTTAAATCCCGTCGGGCGTTTAAGGTATAAAAAAATCGGGCGTTCTAGTGTTAAATTATTCAAGATAAAAATATTAATAACCATGACTACAGTCAGCAAAATTATTGTTTACTTTTTTCTTAATTTAATTTTTTTTTAAGACATAAACTAAAAAAATTCTCAATGCTTTTTCGTTTCTAAGAAACCAAAGTAATATTTTTAATTAAGTTTTAAAAATAAATCATTTCGCAATCAAGATATTGAAAGTAATTTTTGAACATTTTCTGAAATTTTAATTTTTCTCTATCTTACAATCATATAAAGTGAATTAATAAGACAGTATGTTTTAGAAAACAATGTTAGCAAACCAAATGATGGTGGCATCAGCGATTCAATTTCAAGGCTAATCAACAGGCTAGTGCCCTTGTCTAATAGACTGATTAACACTTATTTAAATTGTATATAAAAACATAAAATACTTAAAAATAAAATAGATGTTTTGACTAATTTAAAAATTAAACATTGAAAAATTTTAATCAAATCTCTTAAATTTTTTAACAAAATCTGTAAAAATCAAATTTATATTATTGTAAATAGAATGCTTGAATATAGTGAATTTCTGAAAGATGCAACAACAAATTGCCAAATAAGGTAAAATGAATTTTAATAAGTTATGGCATTGAAATCAGCTAATAATATGACACAATCATTTACGATAATTTACAAAGTATGATTTTGTCTCAAACATATTTTCAGAAAAGCTGTTCTGGATTTCTGAAGTTGCTTTTTGATTTTCAAAAATGAGACTAATTAGTCGGCGCAACTGATGGTTCCCAAAAAAATTCCCATCTGGGGTCAATTCAGTCATGAGAACCAGTCAGTTAATGTTTTTGATGCACTTTCAATTTAATAATTTTATTTTTAGATAATTGATTCGTCAATTTGCTAAATAAAAATACTTTTTTTAGGTTTAAAAATTTTCAGATTAAATTTTGAGATATTTCAATTAGAAACTTTAGAAAATGATTTAAAAATTTTCGAAACTGTTAAAATTGAATAAAAAAAATAGAATTTCTAATTTTACTAAAATACTAAAATATTTTAAATATTTCAAAAATCAACATTTCAGTAGAACTAAAATAAATAATGCTTAATTTAAAGAAATTAAACTATGTAGATTAGACAAGCAATTAAATTAAAAATCTAATCAAAAATAGAAAATAAAATTTTTGAAAGTTTATTAATTAAATTATTTGAATGAAATTCTTCTTCATTAATAGTATGTTTCTTGCTCAACCCAGCCTCCTGGATTCTTCCTAAGAATGAATTTTCTGATCTCATCATATATCAAGATGGTAATTGAAAAGGGTATAGCTGGTAGCCACCAAACAAATCTATAAAAGAAATTAAATTAAAAATTTAATTAAATAATAATTAGAATAATTAAAAACTTACTTCAATGGATACATGTTCAAACCTTTGTCAAGACCAGGAGTGTAACAAAGCACAGCCGCTAATACAGTCTCAAAAACAAGACCAAAGTTCATCATGTTATTGCTAAAATAAAAAAAATAGATATAAAATGAGAATACAATATTTTTTAATAATAAAACTTACGTCATTCCTTGTTGCAAAAGAGAGTTTCGTCTTGTTTTGCAAATAATCAAATCAGTCCATTGTACAACTACAATTGAAACAAAGAAAGCAGTGTGACAAGTGTATTCTAATATTTTTCTTTGTTGATAGGTCCATTCTTGACCATATGAATCTTCTAAATCATTGACAGCTTTTGAGTCCCATGATTTTCTAATACCCAAAAGTCTTGAGGGCCAAAATCCATTTTCGGCCATGATAACCAAATAGACAAAGAAACCAGCGCTGGCTTGAATGAAACCAATTTGACCATAGGCCATTGAAATCAATCGCTGATTTACCAATTTGTCTCTGATTGGATCTCTTGGTTTACGTTTCATGATGTCAGACTCGGCTTTTTCATAAGCAAGAGAAATAGCGGGAACCATATCAGTACCCAAGTCAATGCACAAGATGGTAATTGTACCTAATGGTAAAGGTATATCTGTTAAAATAAACATCAAAAATGGTGTTATTTCAGGTATGTTTGAAGTCAAAGTGTATGCAATTGATTTTTTCAAATTGTCAAAGATTAAACGTCCTTCTTCAACACCAGTTACAATCGAAGCAAAATTATCATCCAAAAGAATCATATCAGCTGCTTGTTTGCTAACATCACTGCCAGCAATGCCCATAGCAACACCAATATCGGCTTTTTTCAAAGCAGGTGAATCGTTCACACCATCACCAGTTACGGCCACAATGGCTCCTTGACGTTGACAGCCTTCAACAATGATCAATTTTTGTTGTGGAGAAGTACGTGCAAATACGATTTCAGTGTGATGTCTCAAAATATCGTCCAATTGCTCTGATGACATGCTCTTCAAATCATTACCATGAACAACAATAGCTTTTGCATCACGTGGATTAACTTGGCTAACTGGAATGCCCAAACGAGCAGCAATGTCTTCAACAGTTTCATTGTGTTCGCTAATAATACCGACACCTTTGGCAATAGCTTTGGCAGTAATAGGATGGTCACCAGTTACCATGATAACTTTGATACCAGCTGAGCGACACTTTTCAACAGCATCTGGTACAGCAGCTCTTGGCGGATCAATCATAGACATTAAACCCAAAAATCTCAATTCAGTTAATTGAAAATTGGCTTCATCGGGATCAAAACGATATCCTTTTGGATATTTTTTTGAGTCCAATCTAACATCACAAAATCCCAATACACGTTCACCATAACCTCCAAGTTCCAAATAAGCATTATTGAATTGAGCTTTCCAATAGTCTGTTAATTCTAAATCGCTGCCATTCATATAAATTGTGCTACATCTATCCAAAATTCTTTCCGGTGCGCCTTTCATTACTAATAGATATCGCTCATCGTCATCATCAGTTTCATGAACACTAACTTGATATTTATTTGTCGAATTGAAAGGAATTTCTATTATTTTTCTATTTAATTCTCTATATTGTGCAACACTTCCAAACGACAATTCACATGATTTTAAAATAGCTGATTCAGATGCATCTCCAATACAATCTCTTTGTAAAATTGGTTTTTTTAAATTTTCAGCATCAACTTTGAATTCAGCTCTGTTACAAAGCATGGCACATCTAATCAAAGCTCTTAATCCCGGTGCTTCTTTATCATAAGTTGCTGTGACCTGATTTTCTGATGTGTCAACTTCAGCTATATGATTATCGTACCACATATGTGCAACTGTCATACGATTTTGAGTCAAAGTTCCAGTTTTATCTGAACAAATGGTCGAAGTAGAGCCAAGTGTTTCTACAGCTTCCAAATTTTTAACTAAACAATTTTTTTTTGCCATACGTTTAGCTGTCAAAGTTAAGCATACAGTAACAGTGGCCAATAGACCTTCGGGTACATTTGCTACAATAATACCAATCAAAAATATGACTGCATCTAACCAGTAGTACTTGAGAACAATAGCAATAATGAAAAACGTGACACCCAAGAAAACAGCTACACTAGTGATCAAATTGATAAAATGATGAATTTCTCTGGCAATTGGTGTTTCACCAGTGTCCAAACCAGATGCCAAATTAGCAATACGACCCATAACAGTTCTATCACCAGTTCGAATAACTATGCCAGTGCAAGTACCTTCGACAGCATTTGTTGAAAAGAAAGCAATATTTCTAGTTTCCAATGGATTTTCATTTGTAAAATCAGGTCCTCTAGCTTGTGGTTCAGATTCTCCAGTCAATGACGAATTGTCCACCTTGAAACCATGTGCTTGTACAACACGAATATCGGCCGGAACACGGTCACCAAATTTAACATCAATAACATCACCAACTACCAGATCTTCTGCTTTTACAGTTTTTTTTTCTCCATTTCTCAAAGCCACTGCTTGTTGAGGTACCATGTTTTTGAATGAGTCCATAATACGAGAACTTTTAGCCTCTTGAAAATATGAAAATACACCTGTTAGAATTACTACTACTGATAATGCTACACCAAGCCATAAGTTGTCTTTTGGTGCATCGTCATATGATGCTACCGTAATACCATAGGCAAAAAAGCAAAGGAATGCACCAGTCCAAAGCAACATAGCAAAGCCACCAAATAAATTTTTGCAAAATTTAACCCATTCAGGTGTTGTTTTTGGTGGCGAAAGAGCATTTGGTCCATCTCTTTCCAGTATCTGACGTGCTCTTTCTTCACTTAAGCCCTTTTATAAAAAATTAGTTAGTTTAAAAATTAGTACTTTTTTTTTCAATTAATTACTCTGTTTATGTCTGTTTGTAAGCGAACTAACAATTCATTTAAATCAACTTTGTGCTCATCCTTAAAATTAATCAACAATAAATATTTAATTTCATAACATTTTTTTCACACTTATTTTACTTACAAATTCGACTTCTTTTTTCAAATCATCTAAATTTTGTTTTTTTTGGCCTTTTTTTGCTTTTACTGAGCTCGAAATTGAATCTTTTTTTTTGGTCTAAAATTCGAAAATTTAAATCATTTTTTAGTTTTAATTATTATAATTTTGATTTAAAAAATTAATTAAACGTACCATAATTTATTTCGATCACTATTCTAAAGGGCAAGTTTTCAAACTGAATATTAAAAACAAATTTTCACTATTTATTCTTCTTTTTTCAAAATTAAATCTAAACAAAATACAAAACAGTTGATCAAATCTCAAAAAAATATAATTTTAAACAAAATTAAAGACAACTTATTTAATATTGGAAAAAAATTTTAAATTAAGCACCTTCTATATTGTTTGGTAGTTAGTTACGCTTCAATTAAATAATATTTTTCTATTTCAACACAAAAAACCAACAAATTATTTCGCGTCGTCTTATAGAACACTCATGTGTATTTTTATTTTTCTTAAGCTTGGCACAAACAAGACTTTTTTGCTCTTATCATTCGAAGTTTTCAGTTACGGTTTGTGATCTCAATTATCTCTTTAACTTGATAAAGCATTTCAATTTTTTTTAAAGTATTTCATCAAATTTAAAAATGACAAATGAGCCCTTTAAATTAAACTTGAAGTCTAATAACAATAAAAATATGACTTAAAACATTGATTGATGGCTTAAGTATAAACATTTTGTCAAAAATCAATCCAACCCCAAGTATTTCCAAAAAGTGGAGCATATTTTTTTGTCAGATTTGTAAAACAGAACAAAAATATCCAGTTTAAATATAAAAAATTTTCACGATTATTAAAATTCATTTAAATGTTACCAGTTTTGCCTTGAGAGTGGCTCAAATTTTTAATGTAAAAAACACAGCATAACAAAAATAAACAATTTTAAAATATTCAACTAGAAATTTATGGATCAATTTGCGTCACTATTAAATTAAAATTATTTAAATTTATTTATCTGATCATTGTAAAATTTTTAAAATTTCATACCTGGATAATGTTAAAATATTTTAGTAATTTTTTAGTTTTTTTATTTTAAAATGCTCAATTATGAACTTAAAGTTGAAAGATTTGCTTAAGCTAATTTATTACTTACAATTTTTAACGCCAAATTTACTTATCATACACACGATTAGTTGAAAATAATTTTATAAAACATTGTATCTAAACAACAAGAATTAAATAATAAATTCTCATACTAAATTTCATTAAATCTAATGCTTCTTAAACTAGCAAATTGGAATTCTATTGGAAAAAATTGCTTTTATAGAATGATGCAAGTCTTGTATTTTAAATTTATTCAACTAGCTTTCTTTTTCTTAGCTTTTTTTGTAAAGGTGCGTATCCGGATTTTTATCATCATATGGTTTTTTTAAGCAGCCATAAGCACATAAATTCTTAAAATAACGAAAACTTGTTTATTGTTTAAAATTTTGAGTAGCAATTCTTAAATTTTTAATTTTGCATTTGATAGAAATCTAGATGGATTATTAGCTTACCTGAAATTTTTGTTTGTTTGAATGGTTTTTTGTAGCAACAAATTTTATAATCCATTTCTATCTTTTTTTCAAATATAAATGGCACAAAGTAATTAAGATTTTAGTAAAAAATAAAAACCAAAATTAAATTAAATGAAATTATTAGTAACACTCTTTTTTTAGACTAGGCCTAATTTTATTTGAATATTTAAAAATTTTCTAAATTAAGGATAGCTTGGCAAACATAAAATTTCAAGTTTTCACTTGATTTTGTGAAAAAGCAATTAAAAATCTAAAATCAAAAAAAAAAATTTCGGAATATGCTTTCCTTTAAGTTTCCTTCTAAAATTCTAATAAAAATTATTTATTTGAAATTGTTTTTACAAGCTTTCTATTTTCTTTTCAAGAGAGTTGAGTTTCACCAAATTATAAGAGATCGAGATTTTTTAAATTTTTTCTAGTCAAACACTTGTCTAAACCCTTAGTTTACTTGATTAGAAATTAAATGAGTTTTTCTTATGATTTGTCTGGAAATTTTGGGTCACTTTTCCAATTGTGCAATCTAATAATAATCTACAATTTTTATAAACAAATATTTTATTCTAAATGAAAATAGAGTTGATGATTGTTATTTTAAGGATTTTTTAGTCAATTAGTATCCATCTAAAATTATTAAATTTTGAAAAATATTTTTAACGTAATTTACATTAGCTTTTTAATTTGAAATTTTCAACAAATTTCTATTAAATAATTGAATTATTTAATCAATATAAACTTAAATATATTTTAAGCATAAAAAAGTACTTAGTAAAAATAAGAAATGGTTATTATTTTAATTAAAAATGAAAAAATAATTTCTGTGCCTGCTAGAAAGTAGATTTGTAATGGTCATTTGGAGATCAAATTTTTTAAAACCATGCAATATTAATATTCCTAATACTAAAAAAAGAAACCCTTATTGAATATACCATGTATTTAACTTGTTTTAGAATAAAAAAAAATCTAGAAATATTTAATGTAATTAAATTAAATAAAAATCTGACTATTTCGAAAATTTTGAGGATTTTTAAAGCAATATTCTAAAAAGTTTCATCTAGAATTTTTTTGAAATTCAAAAAGTATTACGTCAGTAGTAGTTGAAACCAGATTTTAAATCCGAATAATTTATTTTGATGTTTTGTTAGGTTTCACCTGAACATAAAATTAAAATTTCAAAATAAAAATTAAAATAAGAATTCTATTTCAAAAACATAATTTATAATGATGATTATATAAAACTAAGACTATTGCTAGAAATAAGATTAGAACAAATTAGACCAATTTTTTTTTTAAATTATTGACCCATTGCCATAATCTGATATCCAAACAAGGGTCCAGAAAATCTCTTTCGTATTTACAATTTTAAATGTGAAAAAAAATCTAATAAATTATAAATATATAGAAAAAATAAAGCAAAATTGAAATTTAATGATGACTAAAACTCAACAATCTCAGCCAATGTATCATTTCTCTTGATAAAATCCGCTCTATTTCCCACTTTATTTGTTATGTATTCATTAGGCGCTTGGTTTATGTCAAGTATGGTCGGTTTCAAAGATGTGAAAAATTTCTTTTATAAAATAAATTTGTTTTAAAAAAACGATTTAAATTTAATTTTACCTCTGCCACCGTTTTTCCTGGGGATTTGACATATGTGTGTATTGCTCCTAATGGAACAGCTAAAATTGATACTAAAGCAATACACCATCCAAAAATTTGTGCCCCAGCAGGAAATTCATAGCTTCCATATTTTATAGGCTCGTATCTGATCCAATTGAATAGCCAAATAATTGTGATAAACAGTGGCGAAATAACATACCAACAAACTATAAAATATTTTGCAGGCTTGCTGCCTGTCATCAAAAAGACATTTTTTGCCAAGCGATTTGCTCCTAAAAAAAAAATAAATAAATTTTAATAAAAACCTTTTTTTTTATCATTTTTACCATAAATCCAAACTATTGCTATAATTTCAAAAAAGGCTATATAAAAAAGTGATACACCGGCAGAAAAAAAATCAACTATTGTAAAGTAGTATATTCCTCCCTAAAAATTAAAAATTGAAATAATGAGAAATTCATTATTAAAAAATATATTTTTAAAATATACCGGACAAATGTTCGGAAGTGAAAAAAAGAAAGTAAAAACACAGACAATTAGAACTAATATTTCTCTTTTTTTAAAGTATTTTTTAACTTTCATGTGAAATTCGTCCTCTATTGTAGTAACGACTGTTTCTACCATTGTAAACTTAATAAAATTTAAAAAAAATTATCTTTTTAATATTTAATTTTAAATTTTTACTTGACTGTCAATGCCTAACATGAATATCATTGTAAAAAATAGGATGCCCCAAAGAGGCGATAATGTCATATTTCTTATTGCTTCGGGTAGGACCCTTAATATATAAATTATTTTCATAAAAAATAATATTAAATTCTAAAATAAAATAAAGGCAAATTACATGAAAATCAAGCCCGGACCGGACTCTATTACATCGTCAACAGATTTTGATTGAGTCTTAGCAATATAACCGAGAACACTGAATACTGTTGATCCACAAATTAAACTAGTGAAAGCGTCAACAATCGAAATTGCTATCACATTTCTAATTTTAAAATTAATATTATTCTCAATTATCTAGTTTTTTTTTCCAAATATTTACCCTAAAATTTTATTGCTTCTTTTATTATAACTTGACATTGAAATCAGGCCTCCAAATGTAACACCAATCGAATTAAAATTTTGAATAGCTGCATTTGCCCATACCTTGAAATAAATGAAAAAAAATCAATTCAAATTTTTATTTGAAAAATAAATAAAATTTTTGTTTAATAAAGAGAAGAATTTTTGCCTATTCAAAAGTGGTGGTTATTTTAAAAAATAAAATATTGCTATCTTTCACTTTAAAAAAATTGATTTTCAGTATAATTCTATTTGAAATTTACCGATGGCTTCAAAAGATCTCCCCACTTTGGAATCAAAAAATATTTTAGTCCTTCGATTGATCCGTCTAAGGTTACACCTCTAACTAAAATGATGATCAAAACTAAGTATGGAAATATGGCTGTAACATAAACGACCTGAATAAGAGTAATCAAGAATGATCAAAAATAACCAAGTCAATTTACTTTTCCTGTTGATTTAACTCCCTTCCAAATACAAAAATAGACCAAAATCCATCCCAATATAACTAATAATAAAAGGTCTATTTTTGGGAGTCCAAAATCTTCAAAAGAAGAGCTCTGATTTAAAATTTTAAATCTTAAAATTTTTCCAATTTAGCTTTTAAGTTTTATTCAAAAAATATATTTACCTAAAAAATTCCTCTGTGGGTGATCGAGAATCATTGCTTGTTTTTAGACTAGGATCCAGAGACCCATCCCAACAGTCTATTGTGTTCCAGCTATTATTGCACCCTTGCCATCTAACCTCTTTTCCGATTGAACTAAACAGAAAATACAAATCCCATGCAATTATGACAATATAATAGGTCGTCAGAAAAAATGATAGAACAACAGTAGCGATACCAGTGCCTTTAAATAAAGGACAGATTCTTGACATGGCACCGATGGGGCCTCTTTGAGTGAATTGTCCGACAGAAAATTCCATATACATCAATGGAATGGCTACAATCAGTAGATTTATGAAGTATGGAATTAAGAATGCACCGCCTCCACTTTTTGCGCACAGATAGCCGAACCGCCATACATTTCCTTCAATAGATACAAATATTAAAAAAAGGATATAATTCAAAATTTGAATGCTTGCCTAATCCGACTGAGTAGCCGATGCATGCAAGCAAAAATTCCATTCTTCCACCCCAATTTTCTCTCACTTCCGAATTGGTGTCTTCACTACTTGTATCAGTGGCATCATCACTGCTCATTTTAAGCTCTAATTTAGATTGAGTTGATGAATAATCGTCCTTTGATAGAGGGATGATTTCTCGCTTCATATTTTTAATCTTTTTTATTTCTTTCATTGTTGATTTAAATTTATTTATATGAAAATCAAAAATAATCTTAAAAATAAAACAAAATTTAACTGTGCTTTATCTATTTTTAATTGTGTACTTAGAAAAAAAGCTTATCTTCAATTAAGCTTTATTTTAAAAAAGTGTTTTGAAATATTAGAAATTACCTTTAGAAAGATGGCCTTTGCGAGACAAAGTGAACTTTATTTTAAATAAGAAACTTGAATCTTAAATCAAAGTGCTCTGAATTTGATATTTTACATCGACACTATTATATTTGAATCCATTTTAATTATATTTATTTTTTTTTTTAAACAAAATTAATGTTGCCTGAAAAATTAAAAAAAAAAAACATAATCATCCTTTTTTATATGCTTAGTGATATTGTGTTAAATAATTTTCAAATTTAATATATTTATACAAAACACACTTAAATTTAATCTATTTTGTTTGAAAATTTTGTTTCTAACTTTGGTTGTTTAAACAGTAGTCGAATCAAACTTTGAATAGACCGCTAATTTAAAATGACGTTAAAATTGAAAAAAAATAGAAAATTTAAAAGGAGTCTTAATAAAATTAGTTTGTATTGAGTGAAAAAATAGCTCAAAACAGTGGTTTTAAATGACACTTTTAAAAAATTTAGCTTGTTTAACCAAAATTTAAAAATGGATCTAATTATGATTATGCTGAGCAAGACGCCAGAGATCAGAATTAACCAAGCTTTAATCAATGTGGATGTTTAGAAGCTTTTGGATGCATATTAAACACAAAAATTATTCAATTATGATTTTTTCGATAAATTATGAAATTTACCAAGCGATTATTTTCGATAAATGGAGTGAGCGGATTCTAGATGAAGAAGTCTAAAGGTTCCTCTCTTCATTTAAAAAAAAAATTAAAATTTAATTTTTCTAAATTAATCGATCAACTTTCTTAAATTTGAGTTAAAAAAAAAAATTTGCAAAAAAGATCTTACTTTTAAAAATTCTAAATTAATAATTCTCTTAGATTTTTTAATTTAAACTGTAAAATGACTTAGCAATTTTAAAAATAAGCCAAAATTTATTTTTTTTTTGGTTAAATAAATATTCGATTAAAATCTAAAAGAAAAAAAACATGAATTACTAGAAGCCTCTATTTTAATGACGTATAAACCTTATAAAAATAGACATCAATATAGCCATTTATTTTAAGTCATCCAAGTACCAAAATAAGTCACTAAATCATTTCTTCTAAATAAAAATTTTAAAATAATTTAAGAAAAAATTGATTTCCAAATTATTTTTTATTAGGGAAAAAAGTGAATTAAAATTATTTCAGAAAATTTAATTATTCAGAAAAAAAAAAATTTTAATTCATCTTTTTTTAATACTATAAAATTTAATTGATAATTTTATATTTAACAACAAACATTAAACAAAATTGCAAAAAAAATTTCTCTCTAAAATCCTTCATTTACCAAGACGATTTAAATCAAAAAAATAGAAAAAAAAAAATTTTACTTGTAATTTAATTTTAATTAAAAATAAATTTAAAATTAAATTTACTCATCAAAATCAGCTTAAAATTAATCAAAAAATTCTAGTGTTGAGATAAAATTATATTTATTGAATTAATATTTTTAAAATTCAGTACATGCATCGAAATCATTTTGTTTCACCTAAATTTGTAAAATTTTACTTATCAAATAAAAATTAGATTAAAAAGATTTGTCAAGTAAACAAATGAATTAACAACTAAAAAATAAAGTTTAAAACTACATTTTTGAAAAATTAATTTTCTTTTAAAATTAAGCGACTTACTTGTTTTAATCTTTATGATTTACCAGATCCTACTAAATTATGCAAAACTTGAAAATCATCAGTTTTTATACTGAATAAAATACGTTTGCTATCAAACGTATATCACATGGAACAATCCAAGGTTTGGAAACAGAAATTGAAGCTGTTATGTAAACTTTTAGCAATTAGTTTATTTGATTACTTAATGACATTAGGTTTGAATCCTATTTAAAAAAAGATTAAATCAAACATAACATTAAGAACTTTATAATGTTTGCTATATTTGTGTACAGGTATTAAAACAAAAATGCTTTTTTTTAATCCGCTCAAATATCAAAATTATGAGTAACTTTTATGTAACAATAATTTTTGAAAAGCTATAAAATATTTTTGCAAAACTGAATCAAAAATTATTTTTTTTCATATTATAAACTAAAAAAAAATTAAGTTTAAAAAATAAAACAAGTATATTAAACGGTCAGTTAATTTTTAAAGTAGATTTAAGTCTATTGCATAAAACCATGTTAATATCTCTCTTTTTAGATTCAAATAAAATACCCTCCAAAAAATTCTAATAAATTGCCAAAATGAAATTTTTGAAAATGTAATAATTTCGCTTAAATTTATTAATTACTAAATTTGCTCTAAATGTGTTATCTTAATTTTATCGAAAAAATAAGTTATCTAGCATTAGAAGAGTTTTGTCTCATTTTTTCATATAACAATCATTATTTAATTATTATAATATTTAAAATAAAATAAAAGATGTTTTCCTTCAATCATAAAATTTAGCATTTTTAATTTCTTCAAATAAATAATTTAAATTTGCACTTAAATAAAAAAATTAATACTAATAATCAGAATTCTAACAACATTTTTTTATTTTTTAAATATCTTTTATTTTAAAAATCTTCGAATCTATTCAAGTCAAGTAATTGAAATCTATAACAAACGTGCTTTGACTTAATCAATGGGTGAAGAACAATATACTTCAAGCAAAAATTAGATCCTACTTTCAAGCTTAGGAGGCCTGCCCTGCCTCAGTAAATAAAATCAAATAAATAAATTAAAAATTATTTTTAAGCTACCGTTTTTCAATTATTTAGTTTTGTTTTATTTAAAGAACATGAGGTAATTATTGTTAAAATAAATTCTCAATAACTTATGAAATTATGAATATTACTAAGGCAAATGGAATTTTGTTTAATTCAATAGCGATAGAAAGTTTTCAGTAACTACAGAAATTCAAATAAATTAAAATCAAATATTATTTAAAAAATTTAGACCCTATTGACAATGAATATGCAAAAATTGCTTACTGAAATTTTAGCTATTTTAAGTATCATTTAAAAAGATTTTTCTAATACTCCAAATGACGTTTATTCGATCAAGGTTTTTAAGACCTCATAGCCTTTATATTTCGTCAATTTTTGATTATTTTTTCAATTGAAAAAATTTTACAAAAAAAAGCATTAGCATCAATAAAATAAAATTTTAACTAGAGGAAATTTTTTAGTTTGAATGTTTAGTTTTTTTATTAACTTCTATCAGGCTTTTAAATAATAGTTTTATACAAAAAATAACTATAACAAAATTGAAATTTTATGACTTGAATTTTTAAAAATTTAAAACTTTGTTAAAAAAAATTAAATCAAATTTCACCATTTTTAAATTAAGTACTATTTTTAAATTACCCAAATGTAAAACTAATGACATTATCACTATCTTGTGATTAATATATAATTACACAATGTGATAAATTTTTTTAAAAGTTACTTCAACTTTTTATGGGACTTCAGTATATCCATAAAAATCGTAAAAATGCCAAAAATATAATAAACAAGAAACATTAAAAATTATTTAAAACATATAGTATTCTTACACTAATTTAATTTATTTTACCTAATGAATGATTTTTACCTCAATATTAATAAATTATCCATGTACTCATTAAAGTTAAAACTCATTTAGTCCATAAACTTAATAGAAAACAACTGATAAGTTTTAAGTTATTAAAGTTTTTTATCATTAAATTCAATAAATATCGAATATCCGACTCCATTGTGTAGCTGCTAACTTACTATTTCTTCCTTTTTTCGCAAGCCATCAAAAAATGAAACATATGAATTCTGTAACTCCTTATTTCATTTTATCTATTTTTTAATATTTTCATATCATTTTCCTTTTTAAATTAAACTAACTACATTTTATTTTATTTGTATTAAAAAGTTTTTTTTCAATTTTATTTTTATTTTTAAATCATAAGATGGATTAGCTCAATAAGAAAACAAATTAATAACTATGAAATTCAAAAATTCTAGAAGTAAGTTGAAAGAGTGCATTTTAGAGGATCAAGCAAACAAAATATTGAATGATGAATAACTTGGAATAGAAGATGATGTCCTCCTAGATGCAAACTTGTGTTTTGCCGATAACAAGTTCATGGCAATCGATGTTAATCAAAACACGTGTAAAACTTTCGGTAAACAAATAAAAATCTTTCTGTTTTATTTTTATTAATTTTATTGCTAATCTAAATAAATTATGGTGTAACACTTAATTTTATTGATAAAAATAAAAACTAGAAAAAAAACTAGATTTATTAAATAAATACATGATTAGTTTTATTTTTTTATATTTGTGTGGTAAAAAATACAAATTTTATTCATTTTTTTACTTTTTTATGGTATGAAAATATTAAGGCTCCTTTTTTTGTCTTCAAGAATTTTAAGAATAAAAAAAACTTTTTAAAAAAAAAACATTAAATTTAGTTATTACTTAAATACATAAATCAAAATTTTTACTAGATCTTCCCTTTAGATAAGATATAAAATTTAAAGAAAAAAGATTCAAAATTAATTAAAATTAATTAAAGTATAGGTGAAGGTAAGACTTTTATATTCAATAGTTACCATAGAAACAATTTTTTTTTTATTTTTTATTATATATTTTTTATATGAAATTTTCTCCATATACAAGAGTTGTTCCTAACTAAAATCAGGACTATTAAGTTGGATAGGACCTTAAAACATTGACATTGTTGAATTATTTGCTGTATAAAAAATGACGAGCACAATCGTTCAGCAGAAACAAGGAAGCAATTCTTTTGGAAGACCAAAGATGATGGAAAATCGGGCCTTTGATTACATTTATGACAAAAACTATCATCTTTCAAACCAAACTGATCATCAATTTCAAGCTATTAAATCCCAAAGCGGAAATACTAATATTGTATTCATTTAATTTTTTTAAATGAAATTTATAAAAAAATCACTTCTTATTAAGCACTTACAGCCAAATTATAGAACCATGTTTAGTGAACTTCAGCATCATCCACGCTTTACTCTACAACTAAAAAATAATCTGGTTTTACCAAATCATATGAACCAAGATTGGCCAGGAAAACAAAATTACTCTAGAGAAAAATTAATTCTTCAAAAACTGTAAAATTTTTAAGCTTAGCTTTAATTTGAAAAAATTTTATATTTCTTAAATCAAGTATGACCGGAGATCAAAGCATAAACATACCATCAGTAGTTTACGAAAATCATGATTTAGATGGAAAAGACAGACACAAATTCGCTAAAAAGCCAATAATTCCTTTTATTAACGCAATACCACCATATGTAGTTCTAGACACAATTCGCAGTCAAGATCAAGATCAACAACGATTAAAAGAATCAAATCGACCTCAAACCAGCTACGCGAAGACTATTGGTACTCAAACTGATTACCGGGACGGTGAAGCTCAAACTGATCCATATACTCCTGAGTATGTAGTAAAACCTGGTGAACAGCCAGAGTTGTTAACTTTGATTACATTGGCTAATGGCCGCGGTCTGCCTGTTGGTCTTGCTGAAGTTGAAATGATCGAGAGAGCTCGAGCAAAACGCGCCTGGGAAGCCACTTTGCCACCTATTAATGATCCATCTCAATGGGAAAAGAGACTGAAGATGATGACCGAAATGGAGCGCAAAGAGTGGATGTTTCGTGAAAAAGAAATTGAAGAGTATTTATTTTATTTTTTTATGCTTAAATTATATTTAAATTTATGTCAGAATACAGAATATGAGAATGGAATTGTTAAAAAAAATGCTTAGAGACCGTGAAGAAAATCAAGCTGGCATACTAGCCAAAAAGCTTGACAAGTTATGGGTAAAAAAGCAAAAAGAAAAAGACGCTAAAATCAAAAAATTAAGAGCTGAGAATATAAAAAGTATTTTTTTTCAAATTGAAAAAAAAAAATTTTTTGTTTCTTAAAATAAAAAATTTTTAGACATTCGTAAGCTAATTAAAAAAAGAGAAAATCCTAAAAGTGAATTAAAAAAAAGAAATATAATTGAGGAATATTCTAATTTTGAAAGTGACACTTATGCACCTTTGACTCGTGTGGGCTACTTTCCAGACAAAAATGCCGATAATTATGTGGTAAAAAATAGATATTTGGACACATACCAAGGTGACTTATTTATTTTGCTAAAAAAAAATCTGAAAAATTAGAAGAAAATAAAAATGTATCTTTGATTAGGCCTTTTGGAATTAGAAGCTTCGCTACCTCATTATGTTCTTCAGCTTAAAATTGACCCGCCAAAAAGAAATCAACATACCCAAGATGGCTACTTAAAACGAAAATACAGAGAAGAAAAACGCCTTGAAGACATTCATTCTGTATTTTACAATTTTTTTAATTTAGGATTTATTTTTATTAATTTCTAAAGAATTTGTTGGCCATAAAAGAGCAGAAAAAGACGGAAGAAAAGCCGTTGAGATTTTTGAAATTGATAGAAAAACCAGTGCCCAGACCGCCGACACCACGTATCGACATACCAGATCCCGAAGAAGAAGAAAAAGAGCTGGCAATTATTTATCTTCAAAAAATAATCAGAGGAAAAGCAATTCAAAATATGGTACGATCAGGAAGTCAAATAATGTGAAAAAAATTTAAATAAAATTTTTTTCTAGATGTATGATGGAAAACAAGAAAAATTAGTTTTGATAAAAGAAGTTTCCAGCACTCATGCCTTACAAACTGTTGATCAGTCTAATACTAAACTCTACAAACAGAAAGTTTTGACTTTGCAGCGTCAACGACATTTGACGAACCAAGCCGAAGATTTAAAAGACGAAGTATTGCAAAACTTGGAAGGCGAAACCGTTTGTGACATGCTGGACTTTTTGAGCAAAGAATTAATTCGTTTACAAGAGGAGAGAAGAATCCATGCGTTTGCCATGTTGGCTGAGAGGCAGAGACGCATGAGAGAAGCCGAAGAAAGTGGATTAAGACAAGTAGAGGAAAGACGAAGAAGAGAAGATGATGAAATTTTCAAACAAGTTTATTTTAGAAATAAATATTTGTGCATTATTTGTTTATAAGTCTTTTTTTAGATGCTTAAAACTCAACAAGATTGTGTTGAAACTTATCTGGAAGATTGTATATTGGAAACAATTGATCAAGTAGCCGATGAAGAAGCTCGAAAAGAAGTACATGAGATGGCCAATAAAATTAACGATGTTGCTTATGAAGTCGAGCAAACGTATTAAATAAATTATGAAGTATCCAATTTTTTAATTCATTTTTTTAGGAGATCTGCTGTGGAAAGTGAAGAAATAGTAGCTGAATTGGTCCACGGATTTTTGATACCAGAAGCTCAAAAAGAAGTCTATCGTCAACAAAGTAAATTTCATATTTTTAATATTGATATGTAAGTATTAATTTTTTGACTAGTAAAATCCAAACAAGAACCATATCTTATGGCTGCTCACAAAGAAATATATTCAGAAACAAATAAAGCTTTATCAAACAGCAATAATGAGACATTGGATGATTAGAGCTAATTTCAATGAATAAATTTTCTTATAATACTATATTTCTTGAATTATTAGCAGATTTTTTTTATTAATTATCTAAAATATATATGCATATATTTTGTTCTTTTTTTTTTAATTTGGATTGAAAAAATTAAAATTTAAAATATTAAATTTAATTTAAGATTTTAAATCTTAATAGAAGTTAAATTTTTCAATAAGTAATGTTTAAAAGTGTAGAATTAAGCAAAAATATATCTTAAATATTTTAAAAACTCTCACATCAATACTTTATTTAATACTCAGATAAAATTTAATTTTAAATTCTAAATTAATCTATTACAAACAATATCTAATATCAATATTTTCAAATTTGTATACTAGAATTGAATACTTTTACTTTTTGACCTAGCATACTCTGCATGTTTTGGCACAATAATATGCCATAGAATCTTTATTTGATTTACAGTCTCCACGTTGAGCAAGATCTGCACAATAGTGAACCAAATCTTTGCAATCACGCTTAGCACTAGTAGTATCTTTATTTTCATTTGTCTTCTTAATTTGATCAATAGTTGTAAGTGGTCTCGTAAAGTAACTGCTAGA
Organism: Brachionus koreanus; assembly: GCA_016987375.1. Taxonomy (NCBI): domain Eukaryota; kingdom Metazoa; phylum Rotifera; class Eurotatoria; order Ploima; family Brachionidae; genus Brachionus; species Brachionus koreanus. Next base: position 29,874 of record PJRA01000553.1, read on the forward strand.
ACTTTTTGTATGAATAGGCCTTCTAATCAATAGCTTTTTAGTTGTTGGATGAATTCGATTTTTTTCATCAACTAAATCACCACAAAGGTTACACGATCGTTTGCATGCTTGGAGCATATAAAATGGATTGGTTTTGCAATCACCTCTCAAAGCTAAAACCGGACAATGTGCATAATCGTCTTTGCAAAAATTCTCAAACACTTTAATTTAAGTAAACTAATTAATATTATTTATTTTTTATAATTTTTTAAGGATAATAACCCGATATATTGATTTTTTTAGTTGAATCCTTTATTATATTTATTTTTGTCGTAATCTGCTCCTCACAGAACTTACAGCTTTCTTTGCACTCTAAACTCATGTACTGACGATTTCTCACACATTCACCTTTAAAAGCCCATATTTGGCAATTCTTATTTAAATCAAAACAACCTAAAAAGAAAATTAAAATTAAAATTTTAATTAAATTTTTTTATCTATGAGAATAAATATGACCTGATTGTTCATCATTTTTTAAAACTGAAGTGAAAGGTAAAATTGGAGTTTTAGATAATTGAATTATAGCTGTTGTTTGAGGCATTTCAAATGATATAAGTCCACGACTAATTTTATTGTTTGATGATACTTGAGTAACAGTTGGTAGAGATGATTTCAAGGCATATATTGACTGTGTCACTGATTCGTCATTTTTACAAGATTTACCCAATTTAATTCTTTGGATTAGTTCGATTTCTTTAAGAGAAAAATTTTGATAATTTTTTTAAAAAATAAAGAACAAAAAATGGTAAATTGAGGTTTATGAGCGAATTTTATTGATACTGCTTAAAAAATTTTTATTAAAAATTTTATTTATTTTTTTTTATTAAATTTTTAAACAATTGTATGATTTAACTTAATTTTGATGTCTGCAAAACTCTGCACAAAGTTAATTAATACAAAATTATGCAAAGAAAATGTAATAGTTAGAATTAGATTGATATTTCGCTTAAAATGAAAATACGCTATTGCATTAAATTTAGTTAGCTCCTGAAAAATATTTTTTCATATCAGTTTTTAGCATTATCACTATGAAAATTAGAAGGAGTTTCCAACTTCAATTTGCCTCAAAAATTACCTTTAGAAGTCTTGCATTTATTTATATAAAAATTATCACACGGAAAAATTTTTTCTATTATTTTAATGATGTAAGGATCATTTGATTTTAAATCACTAAGCGTAAACAAAAAATCTTCTTTTTTGCCATAAGATCCCAAATATGCATCAATCTAAAAATTTGAATTAAACTAAATATTTTTTATTCTTTTATTGTTTAATACTGCACTGGCTAGATATTCCTTAATGTCGACTAAAGCAAAGCTATTTCTCCACGGAACAACTTCAAGAGCTCTTTGGTACGCTGCTTTTAAATTGGAAAATGTTGTTGACTCAATAGCTTCCATAGTCAGCAAGCCATAAGAAAGTTGATGAACCATTAAATCTTCGGATCTTTTTATTTAATATAGTTTATTATATCATAAATTCTGTTTTTAATTAATACCTAAATTTGTCGTTTGAGCATAGTAAATTTTCTTCAGCAACTGTGATCAATGGTATATTTGGAATTGGACTCAGGCCTCTAATAAAATTCCAGCTTGAAGGCAATGAATTATAAAAAAAATTATATTCAGGAATATTAAGAATATTTTCGGATGCTCCCAGTACCACAACTCTTAGATTTTTTTTATAAAAAATATTTCTTATCTCTGTATTTCCAGCCAAATAAAATTTTAAAACATAACACGCTCTTTTCAGGCCATTAATTGTTACTTTATTAGAGCCAACAACTGGTATACCATAAGCTTCAGTATATTTTTGATAAAAATAACTAAGCTTTAGATCAATCCTTATATATGATGGAATTCGCCTTATTCTATCGCAAAAATCGCCATCTAATGAATGTCCATTTCTTTCTCTAATTGAAAATCTGTTCCGAATTGATCCTTAAATAATTGATTATTTTTTTTATTGTAAATTTTAGACATAATTTACCAGCATTAGTGAAATTGCTATTAATAAACGAGAGGTCGTAGTAATAGGGCTCATTCTCGTAAGTTTTGTCTAAATAGCTTATACTAGTGGATATTTGGGAAATTACTTAAATTTCTTACATATATTTAGGAAAAATTTTTTCATTTTTTACATTACCCTCATCGATTATAATAAAGAGTAAGACTCCTGTTACATAAAATAAAAAATTGAATTTCATCTCAAAAAATTTTTCGATTTTTTTATTTTTTGTCAAAAATTGGTCCTTGATTTTTGATGAAAATAAAAGGAGTTAAATATGGTCTATATATAAAAATTAATCTTTATGTATTTATCGATTTATGAACCACTTGAGAGAATAGGATCAAAAATTAATTTCTAAAAATTTGGCCTCTTCAAATAGAAATTGCTTAATTAAATTTTTTCTTTGCAAATTCACACTCAATCATCAATAAAAAATTTTATAATGGAAAATGAGAAAAAAAATTATCTCGCTTCTTCAAAACGCTATCAAGAGTTCAATTCAACTTTAAAACATTTTTAAATGATAAGAGAATTGATTTGTTTAAGTTATGGATAAAAATATCATGTTAATCAAATATTTGCATCTAACTGGTTGTACTTAATATTGAGCTGGGTGACCTTTTATCATTATCTGTTTAATTTTTTCAAAATTAGAAAAAACTTATACTGATCTATAGATGAAGGTCATATTTTTAAAGCTCAACATTTTTATCAATTAAATCAAGATAAAAATCATGATTAAGTTCATCTAACGTTTAGTTAAAAAAAAGTCTAATGAAAATTGTTATTTGACAAATTAGCTGGGGGAATTGCAAAAGAAAAAAATATTTAAAAAACCTTTATTTGATTAATTTTCGGTTTAAAAAAATACAATTGAATATAAAATATTTGATATAATGTATCAAAAATGTGCATATATTTAGCTGAAAGATATAACAGCGTTTTTTAAATAAAAATTTCTAAGATTTTTTTAAAAATTCAAATGTCCTATATTCATTAAAACTTTTAGAAAAAAATGACTTCTCTTCTTGTTTATTTTATATGAAATAATGAAAAATTAAAACATAAAATATTCAGTATTAAAAAATTTCTCCATGAATAAAATTCAAAAGGAAAAAAACCATCATTAAGATTTAGTATGTACATTTGAGTGATTAATTGTCGTCTCTTGTTCTTGATGCATCCAAACTAATAATCGAGTAATTTATCGGCCTAACTTTTACTAAACAACCTTTCATTTTTTTATGAACATTGAGTCAAAACTTGGCGGTTCAAAAGGCTTAACCAAATACAGTCTTTCTCCATTTTGGTCGAATATCGGATTTTTATTATAATGATCCAACAATTCTTGCATACTGTTGAAAATTTTTTTACCGATTAGGAATTTTGAATCCTTGTAAATAACTTTAAAATGTTTATTGTTGGTACTGTCCGACTTGAGAGATATCGAAAAGCATCCATTCTTTAAAAATAAGCATTATTTATAAGTATCTAAAAGTTGAAAAATTTCATTTGAAAATTCATCAGACATGATCTTCGCAAAAAACAATTAAAGATAAAATCAATCTTGACCCTTGAGTGTATGGCAATAATAACAATAAAAGCATTCTATGACAAATTAAGTTACATTTTTCTAAAATTTAACACGCCTGAAATTTATAAATAGTTTTCTTGAGGCCATTATTTTCTTGTATATACTATTTAGACTTTTTCAATTGAGCGATAGGAAAGTGAAAGAATATAAAACCAGTTTCAAATCAAAACATATTATATATCTTACTTCATTATATAATTATCTTTTTTTTTTGCTAAACAATTAAATATTTAAATTTGTAGTAGCTTTTACTCTCTAAATTTCTTCTATACTTTGACTTATTTTATTTTTATTTAAGAAATGTTGAATAAAAACTGCATTTTTTCAAATTAAAAAATAATAATGATTTAAAAAATTTCTATAAAACATTTTGAGATTAGATAATCTCTAAATAGAACTTCCATCTTCAGAGGGACTCCATAAGTAAATAAAAGTTAAACTAAAGTTTAATATATTTTTTTTGAATTGTTTCATAATATTTTCTAGTGTTGGTAACCGTAAAGGAAGTATAATTTTTTTTTATAAAAATCTTGTGTGACCATATACTAAACGAGAAATATTGATTTTTTCTCTTAAAAAATTAGAAAAAAATGATCTAAAACATTCCTAAAATAAGATTGAAAAATTAAAAAATCTTCTTAATTAAAAAAGTTTTTCTATACATAGCTAGTTTTTTTCTCTTTGACATTTTTAAGCAAAAATTTGAATAAAAAAAGCTCAAGAAGCAAAAAAATTTTTTTTTTTAAAAAATCAAAAAAAAATAAAATTCAATATTCAATCATTGGAAAGATCTGTTGTTTATCTTTTCTAAAATATTGAAATATCTTTTAAGAAGCAAAAAAATCAAAAAAAATAAAATTCAATATTCAATCATTGGAAAGATTTGTTGTTTATCTTATCTAAAATATTGAAATATCTTTTAACCACTTTTTTTATTTTATGGAATTTTTGGAAACATATTTTTGAACTAAAATCGAACAGATTTTTTAAGATTTTAAACAGTAAAGGTTAAAATTTGTACCAAAAAATTCCAAAAAATAAAAAAAGGGCTTAGTTTTTTTTTATTCTAATTTTTGCTAAAAAATGTAAAAGGGAAAAAAAAACTTGCCACCTAATACTTAAGAAATAAGTAATTTTTTTTAAATTGAAAATTCATTTTTTTATTTAATAAACTATTTATTATTTAACATGTCTTATTTTTAAATTTTTATTTTAATTATTTAAACGCCTTATATTGAAGACAATTTTTAAAGTTTTTAATTAAAACTCAAAAAAAAAAGAATCAAGAATCAAGAATTTTATGCAAATAAACCTTGGAAGCTTTTTTTATAGAATTTTTTAATCATGAACTTTAATTTTTCAAATTTTCCGTAGAAATTAGATCACCAATTTTCATAATTTTCATTTTAACTTTGTATCATGATCAATTTAAATTTCAAAATTTATACTAATAACTATTTTTAATCATAAAACAGATTGTAAATTGTGAAAGAAACCAAATGAAAAATTTAAAACTGATTTAACTTTATATCTGAAATTATCTATGTAAAATTTAAAAAAAATCATGGAAATAAAGTTGCAGATGAGTTCGACTGACACTAATAATATATTATAAATTCTTTTTAACTAATTTTAGATTGGAATTTTTTTTTTTTAAATTTTAAATTTTTGATTTTTAAAAAAAATTTTGGTTTTAAAAAAATAAAATCTTACATCAGAATCTCTAACCAAATAATCTCCATTAGTTGCATACTTATTCAATAATAAAATAGTGTCAAATCGGCTTATATTACCAAAATACCATTTTTTATAAGCCAATATTCCAATTAACGATGGTCGACGAATAAATACAAAATCTTGTAATTGATGTTCCAATAGAGGCTCGACACATTTAGAGGGAATCATTCCAGTTACTCCTTCACTATTGAATACCTTAAGCCATGACTTGTCAAAATCAAGACCTTCGACATCATCTTCAACTAATTTAACTATTTCGTTTATGTGTACGCTCAATTCGTTTGAATATGAATTGGTTGTTTTTAAACTAGTGCTAGCCTTAAACGGATATATAACTCGTAAATACTCTATGTCTTTTTCACTAGATGACACTGATTCGCATTTGGGATAACTTGAATCCAAATTAGGGTTCGAAGTATCAAACAATTTAGGCGACATGTGATTGCCAGGAGATTCATATTGTCTTTCATTAGAGGGTGAATTTTTAATAGCCTAAAATTAAGATCATATTTTGTAAAACAACAAAAAAAATTAACTAAATGTTAGTTACATTTTTATTTTGTAAAGAATTTGAGGATACATTAAGATCTTCTTGCAAATAATTCGAGGGATATAAACCAATTATTTGAGAATCTTCAACACCTATTTTCCACCAGCCATCTCCGAATTTTTCTAAAACAACTACTTTTGTACCTACACTCAAAGTAAGCTCATCTGGTCTAATTAGTTGTTAAATAGGAATTTAAATGTTTCGAATAAAATCTCATTAAATTACTTGACAGCATTGTATTTATGTTTAACAATTGCTCGTGCAATGCCCGAATTTTCGCTTCTAATTGTCGAATTAGATGAAACTGATGAGTTTAGTTGATTGTTGATGGGCGATGATTGCATTTTGAGAGAATTTTCTGAATTATTCGATGTAAAAGTTTGCAATTTTTTCGGAATTATTTTTTCTAATAGTGATTTTTTCTCTTTTTTAACATAATTTGAGGGAACATATCTTAATTTAAAAAAAAATTTTTTTTTTCCAAAAAAATAATTTTATTTCAAATTATAACAATATACCCTGTTTGATCTGTTTCAGCTTTGCGAACAAGCCACCAGTTTTTTGAATTATCTAAAAGTACTAGACGCTCGCCTTTTTTAAGATCAAGCTCGTTTGGCTCTTTTGATTTGTATTCAAATTTGGCAACTAAAATCACATGGGTTCCCAAACCATTGCTAATTGATGATTGATTTGTTGATAAAATAGATGCCATTTTATTTGAAAAAAAAAACAAGGCGTCTCAAAACAAAGCTATTTTATTGTACTCATTTATCTAAATAAAAATAATTGAAATTTAGTTTAGAAAAATAACCTTTTTAGGTTATTTTATCCTAGTGATTAATAAAATATTGGTCGCTGTTTTTTTTTTTCTAGTGAGAAAAATCTGCTTATGATCAATACGTATCTAAGCCAAAGCAAATTTTTTACTAGTAAGATTTTCAATTTGAAAAGAATAAAACTATTGAGATTTGTTTTCTTAATATTTTCTCTAGATAGTTTTTTTTTGTATCAAAATGCTCTAGGTTTCCAATTTAGTAAAACAAACAAATGGTCACACTTGATTTGGTATTCAAAATTAGATATAGAAATCAAATACGATTATCTCTTGTGCTAGTCTTATGTTGATCGAGTCAACGCATCCAACAACACCTTACATGTTGATTAATATGTCAAAGCAAATTGGCTATGGATTATGTCTTTATCTCTTGTTTTAGCATTCTAGTTGAATTTTTTTTGCTAATTTATTTGGAAAATAAATTATTTATGAATATTAGCCGAGGTCTATTTGGGCTCTATATAAAATTTATTTGCTTTAGTTTACATGATTAATGTCTATTTACATCTATAAATATGAATATAGAAGTTTGCAAATTTACACTGACAAACCATTTGTCCTAATTATAATTCTATATCTTTCAATTTGAAATTTAAAACCATTCAAACCATCTGCTCTAATTTAAACTAAATTATAGCCTTATTTTTTTCAATTCTAATAAATTAAAATTTATTTTGATTATTTTAAATTTTCTTAATAAATATAAGATGCGCTTCTGATCTGATATGATTTTTATTTAGACTAAGATCTGAAACTAAAAACGATTCTAAAAGCTCGTAATTTATCTAATCGAAACATCAAATATTTCCAAATTTATTACTATAAGACCAGTTTTGTTTATATCTGCACTAATTAACAATCAAAATCATATGAATAATGTATAGTTCATAAACAGAACACTTAAAAAGATTAAAGATAAAATATTCTAAAATATGATTTTATATTTAGACAACTATAAGTAAAAAGGACTACTAAGTCAAAGTTAGTTTCTATCTTTTTGTTTTTAGATAAGTTTAGTAGCCTATTTTGATTAATTGAATTTTTTCCAAATATTCAGACAATAATTCTTATCAATTTACGACTAATGTTCATCAATAATCTCCTGAGTCTTGTTTCTTATCTTATTATGTTTAAATGAATTAAATCTGTAAATGATAGCATAAATTTCTAAATAATAAGCTAGACAATTCTCACTAATTACGATAGAGTTATTTTTTTAAACTACATTAAAACTAATTTAATAAAACTTTATTTTTAATTTAAAAAACTTAAATTTTTAAAATAATATTTGGACACTGTTTCCAAGTTACCATTTTTAAGGTAGAAATTAATTTTTCAAAAGACACTCTAAAAGTTGAATTATTTTTATTGAAGGTCTCTATTGATTTACCAAATTATTTAAGTGCCTTGATAAATAAAACTTAAAAAAATTGTCTTTAAATAAAACATATCTTGTTGCTGAAATTTTGAAATAATTTCTAAAAACCCTCTAATCTGCTCGTTCTAATTGCAAATATTTATTTGAAAAATATCTAAAAGTTTTTAATAAATTTATTTACAATTTACTTTTAAAATTGAATGATTAAATACCTATTTTCGCAAATTTATATAATAAAATTATGCCTTTTAATTCTAAATAATATTTTGATTCAAAAAGTTTTTCGAACCTAGTGATAATTGAAATTTTCATACTTATAGTTGATAAATTGTCAAAAAGAAAAAATTTAATGATACAAGCCCTTTAGTTTTTTTATTCGAATTTAACCTTTTGCAAAAAAGCAAAATATTAAACAAAATACTTTGTTTATTCAGTTCTGTTAATAAAAGAAAAATTACAATGAGTTTTATGAATTTTAAATTTAGTAAAAAAAAAAACAAACAATAGAAAATTTTTAAAAAATTCATAGTAAATCTTAATTAAAAAAAACTGAAAATTGAAAAAATTTATTTTTTGTTTGGTTTATTTCTTAAATAATAATTAAGAGTAATAAAAAAAAAATTTTCTAATATTTATAATTATTCAGAAAAAAACAACAAAATTTTATGAATTGTTTGAAATTTCTTAAACATTTATTTTTAAATGATCTTTCTTTTTGTCAATTCTTAGCATTTCTTGAATTGCTTGAGATTCTTGACTCAAATTTTTCTAGATTCATAAGTAGAAATTTTTCATAAGATGTTTTTATTTAGTACTTACGACCTGATTTAACCAAAACAAATTTTAAACTTGCTTATTTCAAGTTCGAGTTTTGCTGCAATATTTTAAATACTGAAAAACAAAACAAGAAAAAATGCTAAGATCTTAAAAAATTTGCTCTAATTTTAAAGTTAAGTCAAAATTTCAAGTAGCTGTATTTCAATTAATAGAAATGAAAATAGCTAATTTTAAAAAATATCCGTTATTTTAATAAAAATTTACTATTGAAAAAAAATATTCATAAAAATGAAATAATTAATTAGAAAGTTTTTAAATTAAATTAAATATTTAAAAAAGTATACAGCCAAATTAAACAATACAGTTTAATTTAATTTACTCAATTTAAGTTGATAAAAAAAATTTATGACAGCAGTTTTTTATTTAACAACGTCTCTTTTAGGTCTTTAAATTTTATACTTTTTCTAATTTTTTTAAATTATTTTAATCTTTAAAAAGGGATATGAAACAAGGTGAAACTTTTTATCAAACCGAGTAGTAAATAAATGAAATCTGCTGCCAACGTCGGTTGTGACAACAAGTTCGCTCAACCTGTTCAAGAACAGAGAGGAAAATTTCGTTAGAAATAAAAACAATGAAAAGTCTACTATAGCGGGACTACGTTAGTCTTCATGCTTTGTCAATTTAGATAAACTAAATGAGACCGTGGAATATTAACTACTTCTTTATTATTATTATTTCAAAAATCGATCTTATAAAAATGAGCATTGTCATGTTTAAATATTTATAATTTTTGAAGCAATTCTGACTTTTTCTTAAGCAAACAAAAATCTAAAATTTCTTCAATTAAAAAAATAAAATTAATTACTTGATTATTTTTCACTAAAAATTAACATATAGCCAAGAAGCTTTTTTTGTCGGAAAAAAACTATTCATTTATTAAATGATATACTTTTGCTTTAAGATAGAATAATTTTTCTGAAAAAATAATTTCAAAACAATGGTTAATTTTAATTTGCATTTAAAAATACCCGTATATGAATTTTTAAGTGAAAATTTTTAACTACCTAATTGAAATATTTAATAAAGCAAATAATTTAATTTTTAATTATTTTTGACCATATTTTTTAGCCAACAATGAGCAGTAAGCTTTTTAATTGAATTTTTTTCTGTTAAATTCAAACATTTAAAAATCAAAGATAACAATTTTGCAAATCCTCAAGCACCTTCAAATTATGTCCATCCACAAAAAGATGATTCGGGGTAATTGAAATAATTTAAAATAAGAAAGATGGCAACTAAAATTTTTTCATATTAGACCCATGACAAATGAAGATTTTCGTAAACTTTTAATGACACCATCTGTTCATACTGTTCGTTCCCAAGCAATACCTCAAACAGTCCGGGGAACTTCCGCTACTGTCAAAAAGTATTTTTTCTAACTGTTAGTTTTCAATAAGAAAAAAATTATTCTACTAGAAAAAAATTAACTGGCGAAGCTGCTGAGAAAAGAAAAGAGAAAAAGTTATACTATGCAACATTGGTCAAAGAATCTCAGGAAAAGCAAAAAGAGCTTTCCGAAAAGTATCGAGATCGAGCCAAAGAAAGGAGAGAAAAAGAAAAAGAAGGCGAAGCTGAGTCTGATCAAATTGAACTTTTACAAACAGGCTATCGAGCAGTAGCCCCTGGATTTAGTCTGTAAAAATTTAAGAAATTTTAGAGAGAAAAATCCTATTCATCATTTTTCTATTTAAGGACTGACAATGCTGAACGAAGACGCCAAATTATAGAAGAATCTAAGTATCTGGGTGGAGATCTTGAGCATACACATTTAGTTAAAGGTCTTGATTATGCCTTACTACAAAAAATAAGAAAGCAAAGCAAGCAAGAAGATAAGCAGTTCGAAGAAGATGATGATGATACACTAGAGACTCAGATTCTTAAAAAAAAATTACAGCAAGAGATCGATGATGAAGATTCAGAAGAAGATGATATTGAGGACGCAGAAGAAAAAATTAAAACCAACCTCAAACCTAAAATTTTGCCAAAAACTCAAACTGCTGCACTGGCAGCTGCTTTGAACAAATCCTTAGAGACTCCATTTGCTTTCAAAAAGTTGATATTAAAATTTTTTTAATTTTTTAAAATAATAAAATTTCTTCTAGAACACTTGAAGCTGGAAAAACAAATCAAGTTTCTAAGAATAAAAAATTGGGACAAGAGGATACTGAAGAATTGGTCGGGGAAAACGGAAAAGTAGCCTTTAAAACAAAAATTGCTCGTAACATTTACCGAGCACTTTTTGAACTAAATCTACCAAAATCAAATGACTTATTTTTGCCCAATCGAATGGCCTATATAGTTGACTTAAATGATGATGAAACTGATGTTCCAATAACTTCAATTAGAAGCAAAGCTGAGTGTACCAATAATGAAGTTAGTAAAACAAGACCAAATTCTAGGATTAAGAATTTTTAAAATCTTTTTCAATTTGAAAGGAAAATGCCATTTTAACAACTAATGATATTGTTATTAACAAGCTAACTCAAATATTGTCTTATTTGAGAAATGGAAAGCGAGATGGAAAAAAAATAAAAAAAAAAGTTGTAAAAACAGAGGAGACCGTAGCCAAAAAAGACCAATCTGCCTACTTAGGGTAATTCATCTTTTTGGTTAATTGATATCATAATAAGCTTTTATTTAAGAATTTATGATGACATTGATGAATATGTGGCAGACTTTACTAAAAAAACCAAAGCAAAATCAGAAACTAAAGAATCCAAAGCTAAAAGCTATTTTGGGGACTATAAAAATGTTCAAATAAAATTTTTATTTTAAATATAATAAATTTGGATTTTTCAATAGGAGGAACCATTAATTCAAGCTCCTACAAAAGAAGCAGCATCTGAATTTATACGAAACATCAATCAAAAATATGCTAATAAAGAGGTTTGTTTTTTTTAAATTTAAATTTGATTTATTAATTTTTGATAAAAAATAGTTGGAAGCAGAAAAAAAAGAAGAAAAAAAAACAGGAATGAATATTAGTTTTGATCCCGATTCATATGCAGAATGCTATCCTGGGTAGATTTATTGACCTATTTGATTTTTATCGATAATTTATTTTTATGATAAGAACAAATGCAGAAGAAGATGTTAATTTCGATTCGGATGATGAAGCTGATTTTTCAAAAATGGACATGGGAAATAAAAAAGGACCTATAAATAGATGGGATTTTGATACCAATGAAGAATATGGAAATTATATGAGCACCAAAGAAGCATTACCAAAGTAAACTAAATTTAAATAATTTTAAAAAATCGAAATTGTATTTTTTTCAGAGCTGCATTTCAATTTGGAGTAAAAATGAATGAAGGCAGAAAGACAAGACGTGGTCAAAATGATCAAAAAGAAAAAGCTAAATTGGAAAAAGAATGGGCTTCTATTTCAAAAATAATTGAAAAACGAAAAGCTGGTGAAGGTTCTGGCGAAATCAAAAAACCAAAATATTAATATTTTATTGTTTGTTTTCTAATTCTTAAAATTTTACTGTAAATAAAAACTAAAACATAATTTATTTTTAGATAATAAATATAAAAATTTATAAACAAAAAAAAATAAAAAAATATTTTTTTAGTTTAAATAATATTTTAAAAATTTGGAATATTTATCTAGGAACGAGTGCTCAATTTTAAGATAATTGATTTTAAAGAAATCAAAACTTAAAATTAATAATTAGCATTCAACCATTTACTTAAGTTCCTTTTTAAACCAAGTTTAAGAGTATTTCTGCTAAGTTAAAATTGCTTCATGGATTTTAAACGATACCACATCGTTTTAATACAATAGAAAATAAATTCCCAATGTTCAAGAACTATAAATTACTTATAAACCTTAAAGAATGCAAAAAAATTATTGTATTCTTGATATTTGGGGAATTTTTTTTTAAAAAAGTATGAAAAAAATGCAAGAATATTGTTATGAATTAAAAAAAAATAGAAACTAATTGATCTATATATTTCTTAAAATTTGAAATTTGAAGAAAATAGCTTTAACCAAATAAACAACTTTTTTGATCAGTTTTCAATGATCAAGTTTATAATATTTAAGATTTGAATTTTCAAGGTTTTGTGAAATTTAGTACAATCGAATTGTTAGAAATTCTTATAACTTTTTTTTTTTAAAAAAAAAGCAAATTCTTTAGATGCAAATTGGTACAACATTCAAAGTTGCATTTTTTAGAACATTCTGATAAAACTCTGCAAATTTAGCACAACTTAAATTCGGAAAAATTTGACTGTTATTTGTACATTATTAGCAGACTTAAACAATTATTGCAACTTTGAATGTTGCATTTTGCATTTACAGAACTAGTAAAAAAAGTTATTTAGGATTTTTTGCATTAATTTCTGTTCTATTTGTTCATTTGTACCAATTTTCAATAACTTTTAATAATTTAATTAATTAAATAAATAAATTAATTAATATATCGTAAAACAGGGTAAAAACGATCAACAAATAAAACCAATCACTCATTACTGTGTTTAGGTTTTTTAAATTTTTCTTATTAATTTTTAAA